>CAKNYM010053182.1:748121-770313 GCA_932195095.1 Andricus curvator | reverse complement strand
GGAGGAAATAAAATTTCTATATATATAGAAATTTTATTTCCTCCTCAAATTTTTATCATAATAATCATTAGTCTGAATGAATCCCATTAAAAAAGGAATTTTGATCTTAATAGAGAACTTCAGCTAAAAATGCAGAGGAAAGGGATAAAAGAGGAACCGGAAGTTCTGAGGAATTAAATCCAAGGCTAGCATTGGACTATAAAGAAGCATTTGGAAGACACCAAAGAGATCCTAACGAAAACTTGGCTAGATTTAAAAGAATAAAACGTGTCCTTCGGACATCCTGATCAAAAAATCATTTCAGATGATTGATGAACTGCTGATCAGGCATACAGAAAATCTTCGAATCCTCTTGGAAGATTGATAATTTAAAAAATTACAGTAAAAATGCAGTATTAAAAACAGCCAGATAAACATAGAGGTTTATCAAAATAAAATATTTGATATAAGAATTTGTTTAGGATTAGAATTACATAAAGATAATTTGCAGTAGTATCTATATTCTGATTATCATAAAGTATAATACACTTTACTGTGATTTTGATCCCAACTTTTTTATATTAATTCCTTAAATTTAAACATTTAAGAAATCAGTGTTCCTTTCTCGCAATTTTATTCGTCTTCAGCCTTAAAATAAACCTCAAAGCGGAACCGTCAAAATATTCTTTTCCGGTGATTTTAACTTAAGATAATCTCGTTTTATTGAGTCGCTAGACTGTCGATTAGATTAACTGATAGAAGATAGAGACTAATATAAAAGATAGTCCTGAGTATTCGTAGGAAAATATTTTGTATAAGAATAACTTTGTAATCGACATTAAACAGAAATATTTTCTAATGAAAGTCTAATAAAAATTATTTTTTAAAAACAAACATTTTTAATTGCATTTCATACATCAGTTTCAAAAATTAATTTTAGGAACTAATTTTTAAAAGTTTAAAATTGAAGCATCGGCTCAAAGAAACTTTGTATGAACAGAAATGTTGTTTCAATGAAATCTATGTTGATGCAGTTACTTTTTTTATTCGGAAATTCGTCCGCGGTAGCGCTGAAATCGGATTTTGGATTTTTAGTTTCACACTTTTTAACTTTCATTAAAATAGTACTTAATATTACAATTCCCGATATATTTTATTTTTAAAATTCCCTGATTTTTTCCTGCCCAATTTTTCATTTTCCCTGACCATTAATATTCAAAGACCAGAATCATAAATATTTTATAGATGGAATAAAACAATAAAATTTCATATTAAAATGCAAAAATTTCGAATTCATTTATTTATTTCAACCAAAAAAGATGACTTTGTACCATAAAAGATGAATTTTCAATCCAAAAGGACGAATTATCAACAAAACAGTTAAATTTTCGACTAAAAAATACGACTTTTTAAGAAAACAGTTAAATTTTCATCAAATTAATTACATTTTCAATCAAATAGTTGAATTTGTAACCAAATTGTTAAATTTTCAGCTTAAATATATGATTTTTCAACCAAATGCTCGAATTTTCAAACAAAAAATATTAAACTTCAATCAAAAACTGTTGAACATTCCAGAAAATAATTGAGTTTCTGTGAAGACAGTTGCATTTTCAAAAACAAAAACCAATTTTCAATTCAAAAGGACAAATTTTCTTTCAAAATAGACGAATTTTTAACAAAATATTCCAATTTTCAGCAAAATAGTACAATTTTTAACCAAATACATGAATTTTCTACTCACAAAGATGCATTTTAAACCGAATAGTCGAATTTTCAAACAAAAAAGATTAAACTTAAACCAAAAACAGTTGATATTTCGACCAAGAAGAAACAAACCTATCCTAAAAAGTAGCATAGGATACCAATTTGAGAAAAAAGTGGACATCTCTGGTTCGATTTTAAGCAATTTTGAAAATAAATAATAATTAATTGTTTAAATAATTACATGATGTTTAAAAAAATTTACTTCTCCAAAAAATGACCAACTCTTCCATTTCATTTAGAAAATACGATAGGGGTATTCAAATTGTCCATTAGTGCTTATTTGCATTAAAAAAAGACGGAAAAATGCTGAAAATTAACAATAATACGTAAAAATGTAGTTTTTTTTTATTTTTGGGTCATATTTGGGGCGTTGGGCGAGGGAGGTGAATGAAAGTTATGGGTATGGTTTTACTTCGTACACAGTAGATTGGACTGATACTTCAGAGTTTGATCGAAAGTTGCCAAATTTTCCAGGGATTGAAGAGCAGTGTCTACGAAGTAAAATATGACCCAAAAATAAAAAAACTACATTTTTACGTATTATTGTTAATTTTCAGCATTTTCTGCCGTAGTAATTTTATTTTAAAACATTATGTAATTATTTAAACAATTAATTATTCTTTATTTTCAAAATTTCTTAAAATCGAACCAGAGATGTCCACTTTTTTCTCAAATTGGTATCCTATGCTACTAATTGTTGAATACTTACATAACTTTGATACTTTTCTTTTAATGTTTAACAATTTTTTTTTTACAACAAGTTTTATTTGCTCAAGTAGTTTTTTTTTCGAAAACTTGTGGAAAATAGTCTAAAATAGAACACATACAATTATTTTGCTCACTGTATAGTGTTTAAAAACAATATATTAACCATGTTTAATTGATTAAACAAATGGAATTTTTTGTTTAAACAATTATTTTTCCCAAAAAGTATTTAAGAAATCGTATTTTCAGAATTAAACATAATATTGAATGATTTCGATTTATTTGTATTAAAAAAAAACAGCAGAAAATGCTGAAAATTAACAATAATACGTAAAAATGCAGTTTTTTATTTTTTGTCATATCTGGGGCGTTATGGTGTAAGCCCCCCCCCCCCCTACTCCCACATAGCCCTTCTCTTTTTTTTTGTTTTATTGTCCACTTTTCTCTTTACTTTTTTATGTTTGTTGCAAATTAAAATAATTCTATATTCAGATTGAAGAATTGAAATTAAATCCATCAAGGTTGTACTAAGATTGCATTTCAAATTGGAAGCTGAGAAGTTGTTGATTGAAAATTACCCAGACTCAATAATAATAATTATTATATTTTAGATTAGATTATTAAATTACCCCCCCCCCCCCCCCCCAGGTAAAAATGAAAGTTATTGATATGGTTTTATTCCGTAGACACTCCTCTCCAATCCCTGAAAAATTTGTCAACTTTCGATCAAACCATAAATATTAGTCCGTCCGATTTTTCGAAAATCCGAAAATTATCTCATGTTAAATATATGGGATTTTAAAGTGCCCGATGGCACGTGTTAATATTAGAATTTCGAAACAAAAAACGGGTTTTCTTTCTCCGGAAATGGAAACTTTGTTCATTGAGCCGATGCTTAAATTATTGCAACGGTGGAAAGGTGTAGGCAATTGACAAAACTATTGGAGACGTCCAAGTTTAATAAATGTATGATATAACAGGAAGAAGACACATCAATTGTTAGCTTTGTGCGTTTACATTGTCCAAAAGTTTCTCTCCTCGTCTCCTTACAACTCTCCATTATATAACTCTACATTACAAATTACAATATGCATATATATGTAATATATATGTTACCCTACTTAAATATTTAACAATTATTTACATCGTTTGGAAATCACCTGGGATCGAAGGTGACAATATGACAAAATGAGAATTTGAATACCGTGAATATCTAATAGAGCGTGACGCATGACACTATTTATTAGTAATTTTTTATCATTTATAATACTATATAATATACTTAATGATAAATATAAAGAAACGACGGAATTTTTGGAGCTTCTGATAAAATTGTCAACCTTATTTTAATTTGATTTATTATTTTTTTAATTGAGGACTCTATCGTAAAAGGTACATTTCCCAATTTTCTGTTTCAATTATTTCAGGCAATGTTCTTTGATTCGATTTCCTAAATTTCCTATTGTCATTTAAAATACTGATTTGATGTTCAAAATTGTATTCTCGTTCGAAAAAAAATCCGAAAGTGTTTTATAATTTTATAGTCAATTATTTTGCAGGCCTGCCCGGTAAATTCTAAGTTGAAAAGAGGGGGGAAAGTGAATACTTTGATTAAGAATCAATTACAACATTTTTATTAGGATATTTCTGAAAATAATTTAATTCAGAAAATTTTTAAGATACAATGCTTTTATTAATATAGATTTTTTTAATTTACAAGTTTGAGCCATTTGAATTTCAGTTTATTCAATTCTGAATTTGGATTTTCCAAATAATGATTTTGAATTTGAATGTTTTCAATTATTGAAAATTATTCAGTATATTTAGGCTTACAGTATGAAATAAAATGGTTGAATCTTGAAAAATTCAATTCAGAATTATTCAATTGTAAATATTATTAATTTGTGAATGTTTATTGAGTTTGAGTAATTTTTAATCAACAATTTCTTAGCTATTAAAGCTTCAAATTTAAAATAAAATTATTGTACAACCTTCATGGATTTAATTTCGATTCTTCAATCTGATATTAAAATTATTTGAATTTGCAACAGACAACAAAAATAAAGAGGAAAAGTGGACAATAAAACGAAAAAAAGGGAAGAAAAAGGGTTAAACGCTAAAAAAATTACATTTTTAAAAAGTGACACTAGCAGGCTTGTCAATACTTTGTTGACGTATAAAAGTTTTAAAATACTATATTAATATCAAAAGCTAGGTTAATTTTTTATACTTTTCAACACAAAAACTTCTATGAGTAATTCAGGTAGCAATTATAAATCGCAAAATTTGAATTCATGTATTCTAAAATCTATGTAATAACTAACGATTGTTGAAACTAATTAACAATTATTTTTGATACACGCAGAATTTACACAAATAATTCAATAAAGGCAATATAAAGATTATATCCATTTTTTCTGCTTTCCAAAATTTAGCGGTCATAAAATAAACGAAAAGTGTTTCTTTTTCACTTGGGCATTTAAAATTTCTAGAAACAAATCAAATGAAATTTTATAGAATTTTCAATTTTAAGTTCAAAGATATCACGTGACTATGGGAAAACAATTTGTTGAGGTTATGCACGATTTTTCGAGTTTTTGATAACAGAACATAAATAAATGATTGAAAATATTAAAATCAGGCACATTTCTTATCCAGTTGAGTAAATTGAGAAAAACACAACTTATATTCGCAATAAAAGCAATTTTCGTAATAAAATTAATATTTTTCAAAACTCACCTCGCAATTCGCCAAAAACGAGTTATGACCATTTTCAATCTTTGCTTTCGTATTTAATTAAGAATTGAACTCAAAAACAATATGAATAAATGAATTCGCGCACTGAAAATACTTTTTCTTTACTAAAAACGAAGAAAAAATTTAACACCGACAACGGAAACGTTTCACGGTTAAACTGATTTCCGAAAACTATTTTTTGAATCTCGTGCGTGTTCGAAATTGTATTAGCGCTAGTGTCGTTTTGGCACGAATTTTAAAAAACGTTGGAATTCAAAATTTAAAAAAAAACATTTTCCTTGAGTTGAAAACAATTTAGAATATGAAGATTCGGAATAAGAAAAATTTCTTAATTGTAAATGAATAAATTATTAGTAATAAAGTAAAGATTAGTGTGATAAAATAAAAACGAAGAAAAGTACAGGGAACGTCCATTAATTAGATAAGGATGATTATTTTAACTGTAGACCCCTTCCCCCTTATTTTAAGGATTCTTAAAATTTTTGTGACCTCCCCCTCTTCTTACGTAAGATTTTATACTTTTTACTCAATATATATCGACAATATATATGAATTATTTTCACTGTAAACGAGAATTTGAAAATATATTAAACGATGTCAAAAATTTCCAGTGATTTGAAAAGAGTTTAACAGATTTCAAGGAATTTTAATCTATTTCAAAGAACTAAAAAGTACTTTTTTTTAAATTACAAAACTTATACGGGATTTAACGAGATTTCCAAAGCTTTTTAGTGATTTCATGAAACTTCAAGGGATTTCAGAGCATTTCAAGGTATTAAATAAAGTTTTAAGGTTTTTCAAATGATTACAATTTTTTTAAAATTTATTATCATATTTTTTAATAAACACAACGAATATCAAATTCTTATAGAAAAATATATAACAAGTAAGATAAAATGATTATTTTCCTTAAAAATGATTGTAAACATTTTCAATAAATGATGCACAACGATGGTAATGGAAAAGGAGATAATTCTATGTCCATGAAGATATAATACATGCCTTGTCAAGACATTGTAAAAATAAAAACAACAAAAAATAAATAAAAAAGACAAAACTCAAATAGGGGACCTCTAAAAAGGGGAGACCGGCAATTGTCAATTTTAGTTTCAGTTCATAATTTTTTTAATGAAAGCTGAATACCTGAGTATTAATTTGCCAAAGCAGTAATATGCCATTTTTCACCGTTTTCGAGAAAATCGACTTTCAAATATCCGCCACAGGCCATATAGATTTTGGCGAAACTTACTTTAAATTGGCTGGTAGCTCAGGCAGTAGCGCTTCGACTACATAGCCGAAAGTGGTTGCGTGTTCGATTCTCGTTGCCTGTACTTTTTTCATTTTATTTTTAATTTATTAAAATGTTTATAAATTTTTTCTTTCGAAAATTTTCAAAAATTATTCAAATAACAATTGTTTAATGTCTTTTTTCACGGAAAACTGAATTTTTTAACTTTATCATATTTTTCGCAAAGAAATGCTATACATACATACATAGATTAGCAGTTCGAACTCGAAAGTTCATTGCCTCACTACCCGATTCGGGTAGTGTTTCTAGGTGGATATTTACTACCAATGTGGGCCCACCACACCCACGACGGGCCAACAGCACGCAGGTATTCCTGAACGGTTACCCATCCAAGTACTAACCGCGCCCAACAATGCTTAACTTCAGTGATCTTACGAGAACTGGTGTTTTCAGCGTGGTATCGCCGTTGGCAAAAGAAATGCTATAAAATAATAATAATAATATATGTAATAAAGCTAATAAATTCTATAAAATCTATCAATGTTATTGTTTTTATAATGTTTACCAATTATATTTAAAATTATAAGCATAATCGAGGGTTTTTAAAAAAAACATTGTTAATTGAAGAACAAAAAACTATCCTCCAGGTTGAGACGGTATTCATATTTCGTACCTTCCGAAGCAAAAGTTTCTTTGATGCAAACACAAATATGTGTTTCCCACTAGACACTTTAGAAAAATCTTTTTCTTGTAAAAACTCATTGTTTATACTTATAATTTTAAATATAATTGGTAAATATTTTGAAAATAATTAATAACATATATAGAAAATAATTTTGTTTGTAAAAAACATGATTAGTTAAAAAAAACTAAGTTTTCTGTAAAAGAAGGCATTATAAAAGTTATTATTAGCATAATTTAAAAAGTTTATTGAAGAAAATTATATGTAAAAACATTTTAATGATTAAAAAATAAAATAAAAAAAGTGGAAGCAGCAAGAATGGAACACAAAACCTGCCTGAGCTAGCGGCCGATTTAAAGTATGTTTCACCAAATAAGGTCTGAGGTTATGAGCTTTCATTACACAAATTCTGAACCGAAACTAAAATTTACAAATGCCGGTCTCCTCTTGTAAATCATATCCAATTTTGAATTTTTTTAACCTTTTGACCTTATAAAATGAATTATTCTTGTATCCACGGATTTTAGAGGATATTGTGTAAGATTTCAAATGATATAATGAAATTTCAAATTAATGGCTTTAAAAAGATTTTAAGGGGTCATAAGGGATTTTTAAAGTTTTCAAAGAATTTCAAGAAATAATGTACGTATATAATATTACATAATAAAAAAGAAAAAAAACAAATAATGATATAATGTGCATAATGGTAAAAATTAATTTCAACAGCCAAAACAATTTTCACTTACGATATTTTTTAAAAATATTTGGAAGTAGGAAACTTACGTAAGAAATGCTTTAGCCCCCCCCCCCCCCTAAGTAAGGATTCGTAAGATTTTCCGGACCCCCTTCCCCCTAAAAAAACCTTACGTAATTAATGGACGCTCCCATAACAAAAATTAAAAACGTTTATTGACCAATTTTTCCTGACACTCGTGGATCCGAATCAGCTTAAATTACAAAATTTCTTTAATTTTTGTTTTTATTTAAAAAATCGATGTCTGAGAAATGGTGTTCACAATAATATGGTACAACAACATATCGGCAAATACAGAGTAATTAATTATTCTTTTTATAATATATATATATATATATATATAGTAATTTACCACAAATAACATTGGCTATATACAAATATTACAATCTTTCAGCTTTTTCTCTTCGTCCCTCTTGATTTTCAAATTGATTCGTGATTGACACTCGAGACGTACATTATTACAATATATTATGCATACTCCTGAAATTACATTTCTACTCACAGACGGTTGTTTAACGACTCTTTTCAGCTTTTCAGTTCGCACAAGCCTCGTAAAATTTGGTCGTCCAACAAGCGTCTTTCTTAATTTTTATATCGTAAATTTCTATAATAAAAATTTGTTTTTAAAGAGTACAAAAACCGATGGCAATAATAATTAGCAGAAATCACTCCATCAGTACCTGTGCCAATTTACACAAATCGCAATTAATTACATGAATTATTAATTATTAAGTACCATTTCCCATTTCATTTTTTTAAAAATATAAAAAGATTCAATTTGCAAAATATTAAATTTAAAATTTAAGACTATGGCACAAGTACTTATTTACAGATTTTTTGAGAGAGAGGCAAAGAGCCTTGTGACTTTCGATTTACAGAATTAAAAAAAACGAAACCTAATACAAATTCAAAGAATAGCACAAGACTCGGATATGTGAAATATGACATAACTAGGAAAATCCCTTTTTTATTTTATTTTAAATTTAAAATCTTGCCTCTCTCTCGCTTTTGTCCCAAACACTCGATTTTCTTTCATTCCTCACTTGCAGACAAAAAAGTTTATAAATTTGAGGGCTGCACAACGATTCTAAGAAGCTAACAATTGTAATCTCATACGTACAACAACTTCCAGCTACGGTGTCGTCATGGATCTACGATGAAAATTACTTAGTCATTGAGTCACTAAATTAACGGTTTTCAACCTTATAATTTTATTGCACTCTTCCGTGATGTGCATGTAAATTTCTGCGATATCAGAGACTTCAAAAGACTTTATATCAATTTAAAATTCTCCTTTTAATTTATAAATTTAATTATCTGGTGAAAAACTTATCCTACTACTCAAATAAAATTACTTCCTTATTTTTAGAATCCTTACTTTAAGAATTCCAAGTCAAATTTTTCTACAATTCAAATTTCATTTGCCTTCAATAACAAGTCTTCTTTTTAAATAATTCCAAATTCATCGCAACTCCAGACACCAGAACTGCGAGTCCCTGCATAACATCCCTAATCGAGTCAACATTTCGTAAAAGTCATATCGCTAATTATTTAAGTACTATGATAGAAAAAACTGCCGTTTTTTACAATCAACTGTCTTTTATAGATCTTAATAAAATTCACTTTAATCTGTGGGCACTGCGACTCAGTCAGTTTGCTACGTTAAATTGACATTCCAACTTAGATCATCGACGCGCCCCGAATGGCGTTAACCGACACACATAATATATTTATATAATATTTAATTATGTATTGCACGACTATAGGAATTGATAGCACGCCTTAATTAATCTACGATAGACAACTACGCGCTTTGGCACCTTTTTTCCATATTTTTCTTTTACCACAGAGAAATGCATCGGCTGGGGAAAAAATTCAATAAGGCTGGGAAAAGAGAATTTCGTTCGCAGACTTGATCCTCCCCCGGAAAAAATACTAGTTTACTCTCGTCACGCTTCAGGTTTTTGTCTAATAATTCTAGCATTATGGCACGCAAGGTAATCCCATTTTTTTTACATTTTTTTTATCAACAGATCCGATTACCACTAATGTTCCTAGGCTGATAATTTAATAGGTTGGATTCACTAATCCTTGATTGAGTTTCTCGAACTTCGTATAATTTTCTGAAAATGTAGTTTAAACATTTGTAAATATAAAATAATGTTCATAAATATGTGATAAAAATTATCAGCAATTAAATTAACGATATTAAATACCGCTAATTTTTGTTTAAATTCAAGTTTATTTCAGAGATTTAATTTGTTTAGAAGTGGATCGAATTTCGAGAAACGAAATGCGAGTTTCTAGCGAGAGAGAGAGTCATAAAGTTGAAATCGGAAACGTTTACAATGACTTCATTTCCGTTTTAAACGTATTACACTTATTGTACTTGGCATAAAAGTTGGCAAGAACGATTCCAGTGAAAATGTTTCTTCGAAAGAGTAGAAAATATTTTCATTAGGGAATGCCAGCTCTACTTTTTTCGAAAGACATGCCGATGGAAAATTGAGTTTAAAATATTTAGTGAACATAATTCAATTTGAGATTTAATAATAAATATAACTCTGCGATTTGAAAACCTTGTTGGAATTTTTTTTATAAAAATAGAAGGTTTACCGATTTAGAACGTTTTGAAGTTCTCTAAATTCATAAAAATAATTTTACGGAATTAAGTTTGCGATAATTATAATAATATCTTACCGAGATTTTTTTTTATTGAGAACTTTGTATTCCTTCTGGAATAATAATTGAAGGGGCAAGTGGATGAAGGTGATATGTGACAATTTTTTAAATATCGACTTTTGATAATGGATGAATGTGATATGGCCAACTGAATCATATACTCTTGCTACATCTCACAAAATACCTTTAGTATTCTCAAAACTGAGCTCATAAAGTTGAGTCGTTGCACAGCTCCGCGTGGTATCTAGAAACTTTGGAGGCGTTTTTCTCGAATTTAGAAAACTGTCACATATCACCTTCATCCACTTACCCCTTCAATTAGTTTAAATGTTTAGAAAGGTTTTGAGTCACTAGTAAACGATTTTATATAAAAAAATCAAATTTATATTTACAATTAACTCTTAGAAGTTAAAATTTAACAGACGAACAATATCAATTATGTAATTTTCATAAAATTTATAATAATAACTGAAAAAGCCTTTTTAATTTAAAGGCCTTTTTTATTCAAATGACATTTATCATTTTCAAACTAGAAAATACCAAAATTGGTAATGATTTCAATGACAGACACATTTTAAATTTAAAACACCTAAAATGTGTATACACAAGTTTCCAAATGTCTGAAGTTTTTTCGATTTAAATTAAATTAAATTAAATATTTCAAACTGTGTATTCTTGTCATCCAAAATTAAAAATTCAATAGTTTTGAATTTAATTTTTGGAACAAAAAATGTATAGTTATAATATATAAAACCATATTAAATAATAGTCTATATTTACTAATACTGCCCTATAAATTGATTATAAATTAATTCTGATCCTCACATTCTTATTTTTTACAATTAATAAAATTGAAACGAAACTTTCGTTCACAAATATTTCTATTGATTGACAGAAGTTCTTAAGAAATAATTCAAACTTTAACGGGTTCTTTGATGCTCTGATAAACAATTTAATATACCACTAAATTCTGTAAATTAAATTTAAAATACGAATAATATCAATAATTAAAAAGAGCAATGACTTTTTTTAATTAATAACAAGAAATTTACATAGAGTTTTAGTCAAAAGATACATTTTTAACAAGTTGAAATTAAATTTTTTTTCTGAAATGTAAAAAATGACCAAGTTCCAAAATTTGAAACAAAAATCAATCTTAATTAAATTAAATTTTGGAACTGATGATTCTTCTCCACAATCAACCATTTTTTAATATAATTACATTTACAATATCAAACGAACAAAAAACCAAAAAAAAAATCATATAAAATCAAAATGAAATTAAAAAAATATATATAACTAATTGTAAGGTACAACTTTTGTCTTATAATAAATAAAAAATTCAACATAGAAATAAACATCTCCCTTTTTCAAAAAACTGTTAGAATCTTTTCATATTTTTTTATGATTAAACTCTGAATTGTTCAACAATTAAGAATTCACAAGAAAAAGTTCAGTTAATTATCTAGTAAGAATAATAACATTACCAAGAATTTGTTTAAAACTTAAAGCCCAACTTTTTTGATCCTCTGATAAATAATTTGACAAGAAACAAAAATTGTCTAGAAATACAAATCTATCTTTGTAAATTCAGGACAAGCTTGACAAATGTAAACTACTAAATAAAAATATAATCTCGTTTCTCCAAAAAAGATACAAAGTTCTCAAAACTTTTACTACCCCTTTTTTGTTGTAAAATCAAAAGCGATCAATAAATCTGCACTGGTTGACGGTTTAGAATTACATTCTTACATCGTACAAGTCTTCATTCTCGAGAGATTCCTATAAGCGTGTCTGAGATTCGCTCGATCTTCAAAAAAAAAAGCATCAAGTCTAAAAAAAGTTAGTTTTTTTGTCATAATTAGAGGCGATTTTAGTTAACCGACAATCCTAAAACTTGAGAGAGTCGCAGGTGCACTCGGCGAGTGAAAAATCTTCGAATCGTTTATCAGCAGTAAAAAGGGGAGGTTGGATTTTCAACGTTTCTACCTATGATTAGAAATCTTAGCGATTAAGAGATATACAATTATAGTGCGTACAGATGTAAACGTTTTTTCCTTCACACAGATTATCGATTATCCTAAATTCCACGATCGATTAGTAATGGTATTATACAAAGTACAGCGTATTACTTTCAAAAAACAATTGACAACCGCGGAGGGTACACGCGCTCAACTAGATACTTTGCTCTTTCTCTATTTTGCCCTTCCTCTATTTTGCTCTTTCTCTATTTGCCACACTTACGGTGAGAGACGAAGAAATATTGTTTTCAAGATGGAAAATCGCTACGCTAGGAACGTACTAAAATCTCGAGAATTTTATTGACTTTTGTTCCTCCGAATCCCTTTCACGACTAGGGTCACGACTTGGATTCTCGAAATTTGACAAACTCTACCTTTCTATTCAAAAAAAGAAGATTAAGAGATGCGTGATTGTATAATCGGAAAAGGTAAATATCGATATATAATATCTACACGAAGAGATTACACGATTTGCGTTCTCGGTCGCGAAATTTCTTGTCTTAAATTTAAAAATGTCTTTTTTTTGTGATTTTTCAATATTATTTTTTTTTAAATGTCCTTTCGTCGACTCTCCCGAAGCACGCAATTCTCTTCTCTTAGGTCCCGAAAACTTTCGAAGATTGTGAGACTTTGTCTTTGAGATGGAGAAATTAGATAAACGATTTTAAATATTATTGAATTGTTTTTGACAAGCAACCTTCGAAAGGCATTTCCCTCGTCTCTTCTCGAATCTGTCTTTATGCGATATTGACTCACGTCTTTATAAGATTATTATCTTAATTTATGTTTACCTAATGGTAGATCAAAATTACTAGAATCGGCGTACAATAAAAGCATGTATAAATCAGTAAACATTTTGTTTTGTGCTTCTTAGAGATCATACACGGTATAATATACAAAGTAGTATAAAATGAAAATAAAACTAATAAAGATTTGTAGTATGTAATCTTCAATCAACAGTTTATCACGAGGGGTTCTCTCCTCGAGACTACCGCTTCCAATGATCGTTGAAATGTTTCTCTTTCAGAGAAAGCAAAATCTGTAAAAAATGGATGAAAAAATTTAAAGTTTTAAAGTAAAGGTGTAAAAAAAAACGTTTTTGGAAATGGGGTTACTTTTAGTGGGAGAAAAAAATGTCCGAAAGGTTCTCCAGTTGCAGGAAAAATTCCACTTTGTGCTGTGTGTTCGTCAATGTTTGGAGGTTTTGGAGAATTTAGATCATTAGAAGGAGGTGTCTAGGAGAGGTGGACCCCTATGCCTTAGTGTCTTAAACCGAGACACCAGGACATAATTATTTTATTCTACAGATTAGCATTAGTCCTACGAATTTGGATAAATTCGTATGACGGGAGTATGAACTCTGGTTTTAGTGGTGTTCTAACCTAAAGTGGGCTTCCGCGCTGGGGTCTGATATAACCATGTCGGGACTGTCTGCAAGCCTCTGAAGAGTCTGAAGGTCTTCTATGTCCAGAGGGCTGATTTCATGCCTGAGGTCGTTGAGAGGATCCTGTCGAAGAGAGTCATCCGTGCTGAACATGTCCGCGTTGAAAGAATCCACTATCGAAGGCACTAGGTCCTTGGTGAAGTCCGAATTGCTCAGGTCCCCTGTACCCAACGAGCAGTCTGGAAATTAGAGAAAAATTCAAATTTCCTCATTTGAAATAACATAGGAATCACAGTAGTTCAGCAGTTCATTTGTAAAGAAAATAGGGAAATTTTTCTTCGAAAAAAGGTGAAGTTTTTTTCTTTTAAAAATACAAGTGTAATAGACAAAAATTAATAAATGCAACACTTTTATAAAAAACCAAAAAATTTTTCAACTAGCAAACAAACACGCAAGCCACGCGCGAAAATACTTTTTGTTATCCCATGCAATTTTAAAATTAAAATATAAAATTTAAATTGATACGAAATTTTTATATTTGATAGTAACAGAGTTTCCAGTGAAATTTCGTTTTCAACTCCCCAGATTTCGCCGATCAAAATTGAAGATTTTCCCGTTTTTTTCTTGGGATATATTTGTTTCAATTTGGCACCTGATTATTAGTTAAAAACAAGTTTCAGAACAAATAAATATTTTGATATTCAAAAACATGAAAACAATTTACTGGAAAAATTCGTTTTTTAGACCTTTTTGAATTTTGAATTTTTTATTCTAAAAGTACACTCAACCCCCGATATAAGAACGTGTTTGGACATGGCTTGCAGTGGCCTTGATCCTAAATCGGGATTTGGACCGTTGGATTCGGACGCATGACGCAACCTGATGCAACTAACGCACTGAGATTGCGGCTTTCATGGTGTTTGTCACGCTTGGCTGAGCACCGCCTCTCTCTCTCGGTCCTGTGGCTCCCCTCAACACGAAACTGCCGAGGACATCAATTCCAGGAATATCGTAAACCGGGGGGTTTCTATTAGCGAGAGTTAAGTATAAATTTTTTTAAACATGGTAGCCCCTGGACCAGGAAAAACAGGAAAATGACAGTAAATTTACTTTTTGACAAGGAATTTTTTTCAAATTTTTCGAAGAAGAATCTATTTAATAATTTGAAATATCGTAAACTTCATCTCACATAATATACAATGCGTAATTCTAAAATGTTTGTGTTTAAACATTTTCCATTTAAGGAGAAAATTAACCAATTTACAGATTTTAAAGTTAAAAATGTAACGGTTTCAATTCGAAATCCTTGGTAGTTAAACAAATGTAAACGCCCGATTGAAACTTCATAACTATTTTCAATTTTAAAATAATGTCAAATTAATAGATTCATAATTGAAAGCTTTTATTTAATTTCAAATCCTATATTCAAATATGGGTCCAGTCTAAAATATTCCATTTTAGCCCATTGCAAATTGAAATTTTTTAAATAAAAGGTAATTTTATTCAATATTTAGCAATATTTGAGTGTCCATTTAAAATAAGCAATTATAAATAAAATATTCAAAACTAAACAATTCGAAGCTGAGTACACCAAACCCCGGTTGACGAATTCCTAGAACTGCTGGCCCACGCAGTTTCTCAACTCGCGGGGTCGAGGGAAGGTTGTCACTCATGCGTGAAAACACCTGCAACGTCGCGGAAAGGTGCAGTGCGCGTGTACTCGCGTGCGGAGATTTCGTAATATTAGAAAATGGTTCACACGGCCCTGACTGTTTACGTTTGGATTCCCCCGATTGAGGATCAAGGCTACTTGCAGGCTACATTGGAGGTTAGAATTTTAATTGTTTAACTTTGCTGAATTTTTTATTTTAAAGTGAAATTTTGAATTTTAATGTATAAATAACAATTGAACCCTTATTAATTTCAAACGGCTTGAAATTCAAATAATTTAACATCTAATTTTCAAAGTGCTTAATTTTAAACGATCAGTTTAAAAATATTCAATTTTGTATGCTTCCAACTTAAAATTGCTTCAAAATAATATAATTTTCAACATTTAAAAACTTATTGATTCATTCTTCAATTTAGAGCATTGAAAATGATAACACGGATTTATATTTTTTAATCAGAAATATTTCAACTATTCAATTTATAAAAGCTTAAAATTTTTAATGTCATAGTTTAACGTCATTTAAATTAAAATTGTTTGAATAATGTTGAGATTTTCCATTTTATACGGTTAAATTATGAAGCGTTTGAATTAAAAACATTTTAGCTTCAATTTTAAAAATTTGAAATTCAATTTAAAAAATTTGTAATTCAATTTTTGAAAATTCAAAACTCAGGACCAGAATACGAAAGGAAATTTACTAGGAAAAAAATTCTTTTTTCCAAATGCGGTGTTTATGAATAACAAACTGATTGACAAGACAATAGCAGAAATAAGGCAGAAAAAACCGCACAAGAAATTTCTCTGAATTTGACTTTTATGCTGGCATTAGTATAATTTAATAATAATAGTAATAATAATTTTACGCAGAAAATAAAAATTTATATTTAAATTTATGACCACAGATTTCCCGAAGCTGCTCAAGAATTCCCGGAATTTTCCCGTTTTTTTCAAGGTGTACGAAATTCCCGGCTACCTTCAAAATCTTTAAAATATAACGATTTTTGTTTAAAAATGTCAATTTCCGTTAAGAATGATAATAAAACCGAAAAATCTAAATTGTTGAAAAAATTTTTATCTTTAAAATGTAATAATTGTCGATTAAAAATATCCAGAAATGGGAATCTTAATAATGATTTTTGTTAAATTTTTTTTTTAATTTTTATTCTTCGAAGCTTTAGGATTTTATATTAAAATTCTTTAAATAATACAAATTTCCAACGAAAAGTACTGGCGTAAAATATGTATAATATTATCAATAATTTATGAGATAATTTTAAAGTTTTAATTTAACCGCAGAAGAATATTTTGAACCACACAAATGTTTCTCAATTTGCATAAGGTATTCTACTATTTTTCTTATTAATGATGTTCCAGGTGTACCGTCAAGCTCAAAATTACTTAATCTTTAACTTGATTTATAAAATTGTCCAAAAAAAGGCCCATTGATTATTCCAAACAATTTTAGAAGGAAAACCTAACAGTAAACGATAAAAAAATAGTTTAAAACATAATTGTTTATTAAAATGTAGTTATTTGCATATTTTTATTGTTTCTTCCACTTGAGGCAAAAGTCGTAATTTTTATTCAATTTTAACTTACAAAAGCTCATTCTATTCCTTCAAAGATTCTTTACAATTCTCTTCGTCACGTTTTAATTAAATATTATTATTTATCTTGTAGTTTAATGGCATTTAATTCCGAATCGTTAAATTGAATAGTGTTGAGAGCTTCCATTTCAATAACCGTAAAAAATTTGTTGTGAACTGGGGAAAAATCGGGAAATGGCCAGAAATGTTTTTTTTGTACTGTAGCGGCCACCCTGTAAAAATTCAGGACCAGAATAATATCGGAAAACTAGGAAAAAATTCTTTTTACCAAATGCCGTGTTTATAAATAACAAACTTATCGAGAAAAAACCGGCAAAAGAAATTTCTGTGAGTTTGACTTTTATGCAGACAAATTTAATAACAATAATTTTTGAAAATAAAAAATGTGCATTTAAATTTATGACCACAGATTTCCCGGGTCATTTCACGAATTTCCGGCATTTTCACGGTTCGCTTGACACCCTGTATAGGTTTGAACTAAATACCTGTAAGTGTGATTGTAGGTGTATTTGGCGTTTGGGGTGTTAATTGCTGAGTCGTCGTGGGTGTCCTGGGTCGGTAACCCAATTGCTGGAGTGAACTCGTGCTGAAAAATCCAGGATCTCCACTGCCGAGGTCACCCGTGACGTTTTGATAAACATCAGTAGGGTCACTCTAAAAATAGTGAAACATGTTATTATTTAGTCTATCAAAATTCCTATATTAATAGAACCCAATAAGAATATCCAACTATTTATGGTTGGAAATTCATTGTTTTCGGTTGAAAAGCCCCCTATTACATTTTTGGTTAAGAATTCATTTTTTTATTTAATAATTGCATTATATCGTTCAAAATTTAATTAGTTTGTTGAAAATTCAACAATTTTGGTAAAAAATGATCTTTCTTGGTTACAAAATTCAACTACTTTGTTTAACATTCATCTTTTTGGTTTGAAGATTCATCTCTTTTTGTAGAAATGTCATCTTTTTAGTTAAAACTGCAACTGTACGGTTAAAAGTTAATTGGTTTCGGTTGAACATGATCTTTTTTGTTGAAAATTCGCATTTTCGGATTCAGAATTCAACTGTATTGTATAAAATTCAACAATTTGGTAGAAAATTTAACTATTTTGTTAAAAACTTATGTATTTTGTTGAAAATTCGTCTTTCTTTTGATAGAAAATAATTTTTTTGTTTGTTAACAATTTTACGCTTCGGTTGAAATTCAATCGGTTTTAGTAGAGGGTTAAAGTATTTTGTTAAACATTCATCTTTGCTTGTTGAATCCAACTGTTTGCTATTTCAAATTAAAATATATACTTGTTGAAGTATCAACTATTACATTTTTCGTTGCAAATTCATCTTTCTAAGTTGAAAATTCAACTTCTTGGTCAATGTTGAACTACTTTCTTGAAAGTTCATTTCTTTGGTTGAAGATTCATAATTTTAGATGGAAATTCGTTTTGTCTTGGATTTAAAAATAATTTTTTAAACTGCCAATTGGACAATTTTATTTAAAATTCAAAAAATTCAACAATTTGGCATAAAATTCAACTATTTGGTACACAATTTAACTCTTTTGTAGAAAATTCGTTTTTTTATTGAAAATTAATTCTCCTCAATAAAATTTGGACTTACATCACATCCATTTTTCAAAATGTTTAGTGGAAAATTGATGTAAATTTGGAAAATTCGTCTTTTTTGGTAGAAACTTTATCTTCTTGGTAGAAAATTCAACTATTTGGTTAAAAATGTATGTTATTTTGTTGAAATTTCGTCTTTACTAGTAAAACATCAATCTTCTTGGTTGAAAATTGAACAAGTTGGTTTAAAATGTATGTATTTTCTTGAGGATTCATCTTTATTGGCAGAAAATTGATCTTTTTCGTTGAAAATTGATATTTTTGTTGAAAATTGATATTTTTGTTGAAAATTGATATTTTTGTTGAAAATTGATATTTTTGTTGAAAATTTAACTCAATGCTTGAAAATTCAACTGCTTCGTTGAAAGCTCATCTTTTTGGCTTAAAAATTCAACATTTTAGATGAAATTTTTTTTCTTATTTTCTGAAAAATCTTTCTTGGTTGAAAATTTGTCGTTTTGACTTGAAAATTCATCTCTTTTGGTAGCTTTGCTTGAGAAATCAACGATTATGTCGGAAGTTCGACCTTTGTGGTTCAACTTATTTTTATTTAAAATGAAAATTTTATCTTGGTTAAAAAGAACAACTGTTACATTTTTTGTTGATAATTATTCTTTTTTGGTTGAAAACTCAACTACTTGGAATTAGCGGAAAATTGTGAGAAAATAGTGTATTAGAGTAACTTTTTTCGAAATAGTAGCAACATTGTGTCATCATTCAAAAAACGTGTCAGATAGTGTAAATAGTGTGGTGAGTCCGAGGCCTGTGATTGTTATATTTATACAAAAAATAAATAAATAACGAACCTGCGAGTAGTTGGAAGTGTGATTCGGAGATCCTATGTAGGTTCCCATTGTCGTGGACGTTCCTGACGGCGAAGAATCAAGCTGTGGGATCGGAAAAAAGTTTGATTATTTTTCTCAGGATCCTGAGTGTAGTAAGACAGTGAGGAAGTTCCGCAAAATAAAGATACAATCGTGGTCATAGGTCGCCTCTATTTATTGCGCATAAGTCAGGATTTCTCATCGACGGTGATTTTCTGCATTACGAGTGGGCGTTTCTCGAATCAGCTCGTCGCTTTCAGCTTTTCCTTTTTATTTCTTTTAATTTCAGTTCATTTCTTTAAAAGTCGTTTCAAGTATTGTTTATTTGCTGGTCACTCGCTGGGACCCATAATGAAGTTGGAATAAACTGCCATGATTGCCGTTAAAAGCAGACGTTGAGGACTCAAGCTACCATCGTATTGCAGAATACCTAACAGATGAGAGAAATGGAGAACGTCTTGCGAAAAACCCACCAATCAAAAACGCGCATAAAAAAGCACCTAAGGAGCAGAGTCAACAATCTCGCAAACAAACGGCGACCTCAATATTTTTTAATAATTTTTAATGAAGATTTCTTCAGGAAATTTATCGTCCTTGAAATATAGATTCCATTTAATTTGAATAATAAACGAGTTTCAGAGAAGCTAGTAACAGTTAAACTTATAAAAAAATCGAAACGAAGATAGATTTTTAACTTTTGAATTACAAGCTGTAAAATTTGGAAATCCTCAAATTCATGGAGCATTTCTTTTTCAGAATTGTTTTATTTATAATAAAAAGGGTTGTATATTTTTTAAGAATGTTAAAAATGAGATCGACGTTCGTTCGATGGAACTAAAAAGCAGAGGAAAGAAATCCGATTGGCTATAATGGAAGTGGCGAGAAATTGCCAAAGTCGTTTTACGAAGGGGAAGATCTCATCACCTCTAGCTGCGTGGCCAAGGCATAACCGGACTCCGCGAGCTGTTGCATCATTTGCACCCAATCCTAACGTAGGCAGGCAACAAATAAAGAGCAATATCTTTAAACACCATAAATGTCATTTAAGCAGATTGCATGGCAGTAGTAAATTTATCCTCTGTAGAGCCAAGACTCGATCAACTTTTTTATAAAATAATTATTTCCTCTCTTTTATTCTTATAACAGGCTTCACAGCGAAGAATCCTCTCAAAAAGGAAAAAAAGGGTGATTTTTTAAAGTTAAAATAAAGGACAAAATTATATTATTTTATCAGTCCACCAATTTTCTGAAGTAAGTATTTGAAAAAAAAGTTAACTTGCCAAATTCAGGGTACCTATCCGATGGATGATTTTAAATTCCCGGTCATTTCCTGGTTTTCTCCCGGTCAATTGTTAATTATTTCCGTTCAATTTAAGAATTCAAAAGATTTGATTGATTTCAAACGATCTTTAAAGATTTTAAGTGATTTATCAACATTTTAAAGGATTTCCAATATTTCTGATTGGGAACAGGGTATTTTGGAAAAGAATGTTAATTCTGAGTTGGAACATCAGATAATTTTTGGCCATGAGAATTACAATTCTGATTTGGAACGGAGAATTTTTTAAAGATCTATAATTCTGAAACAGGATTTTTTTTGTAAATTCCCTTTTACTAAATCAGAATAAAAATTAATTTCCAACATTCCCGCACCATGTAAAAAATGTTCTGTTCCAAATAAAATAATAATTCGTTACGGAAACTCCCAGTCCTAAACTAAAAATTAAAATTCCTAACGATATTTCCAATTCTAAAGTGAACCTACAATGAAAATTATAATTCTTTACGGAAATTCCCAGTTCTATCTCAGAATAATAATTCTTTTAGAAAATTCCCTGTCGCAATGTAAAAATTCTCATTCTTTTTGGAAATTGCCTGTCCCAATTATCAAAACTATATTTCTTTACTGAAATTCCCTGTCCCAAACTCAAAATTATAATTCTTTAACTAAAATTCCCTGTCCCAAGGCAGAATTATATTTATTTACAAAACTTTCTATTTTAATTCAGAAATATAGTAACGACCTTTTTCTAAAATTTGGAAGAGGGAAGTTTCAAATTGAAACGAATTCTGATTTGAAACAGTGATTTTTTAAATTACCGTTTTCTAAATTAGAATTAAAATTCTTTTTAAAAATTCATGTTCCCTGTCCAAAAAGAGAAATTACATTTCTTAACGATATTTCCTGTTCTAGAGTGAACCTAAAATGAAAACTGAAATTCATTACGGAAATTCCCATTTATATCTGAGAATTATAATGCTTTTAGAAACTTCCCTGTTTCAAAGACAGAATTCTAATTCTTTGCAGAAATCGTTTGTCCCAAATTCAAAATTATTATTTTTTATGAAATTCCCTGTTCAAAAGTCAAAATTATACTTCTTTACGGGAATTCTCTGTCCTAATTGTTAAAATTATATTTCTTTACTGAAATTCCCTACACTTAATAACCCAAAATTATAATTCTTTAATAAAATTCTCTTTCCCAA
>CAKNYM010053182.1:710687-745495 GCA_932195095.1 Andricus curvator | reverse complement strand
CCCCCCCCCCCCGTCTTTCTCCCCCCCCCCCCCCCCCCCCCCCCCCCCCCCCCCCAATTCAAATGGAAAATATAAATGCGTACCTATAACAATATTTTGAAATGTTTGGAAAAATAAAAATAAGTGATTTTATTTTACAAGCAAAACATCTAAATACAGACTTCAAATGCTTTCCACTATTCCTTTCTTTTCCCTTTTTTAAAGAATTCCTCTTTTTCCCACTGTTTTCAGGGAACTTCCACTTTTTCGATTAAATGCGAACTGAATTAATAGAACCCAATTAAAAAATTAATCTATTTTTCGTTCAAAGTTAATTCTCTGTAATTAAAAAGCCTGCTATTATATTTTTGGTTCAGAATTCATCACGTTTGATTAAAAATTCTACTATTTGGTTAAAGATTGAACTTTATTTTTTGTTATTATTTTTTAAAATTATTTTTGTTTGATAAGTTATATTGATAGTTAAACTACTTTGTTAAAAATTAATTTTACTAACTGAAAATTGTACTATTCCATTATTGGTTGAAAATTGATCCTTTTCAGTTTAAAATTCAACATTTTGGATAAAAATGTATGTATTTTGTTGTCAATTCGTCTTTTTTGGTAGAAAATTTAACGATGATGCTGAAAATTCGTTTTGTTTTGGGTGGAAGATCAATTTTTTCCACTGCAAATGAAACTAGTCCATTTTTGTTTAAAAATTAATCTTTTTTTAAATAAATTCAACTATTTTGTTAAAAATTCAACTGTTGTCTAGTGAATTCGCCTTTTTGGTTTGCAAATTCAACAATTTGGTTGCAGTTTTTGTTCTTCAGTCACTGAAAAATCTTTCCTAGATGAAAATTCAACTCTTTTATTGAGAATTCATCTTTTTTTTTAATTCTACTGTTTTTGATTGAAAATTAAAATCTTTTTTTGGTGAAATGTTAACTATTACATTTTTCGTTGAGAATGAATCTTTTTTTATTGAAAATTCAACTACTTGGTTAAAAGCTGAATTTCTTTGTTAAAAATTAATTTTGTTGTTGTTGCAGATTAATCATTTTAGTTGAAAACCCAACTGATTTGTTTAAAATTTAATTTTTTTTTTAATTTAACTGTTTTGTTGGAAATTTGTCATTGTGGATAGCAAAATCGTCCTTTTGGACTAGAAATTCAACTGTCTTCTAAAAATTCGTCTTTTTGGCTTAAAAATTCAACTATTTGGTTGAAAATGCAACTGCTATTGATTGTAGTTTAATCTTTTTTGTTTAAAAATTGTAGTTCAACTATCTGGTTGTAAGTGCAACTGTTTGGTAGAAAATTAACATTTTTCATTTGAAAATTCAACTATTCTGTTGAAAATGCAATATATTTCGACTTAAAAACTTAAGCGTTTCATATTTAATTCAATATTGTACATATATATATTAAGTTGATTTTAAACAATTTATTCCCCTACTATTCTCCTATTTTCGTGAAAAATCACCCAACTTCCCCTGTTACTAGGGTTAGCAGTTTGGGATGTAATGTCTTATAAAATATTATGTTTTGTGTTTTATTGTAGGCAATTATCAAATGAAATCGAAGACCAAATGTTCACTTTAAAGGGGGGAGTGTCCGTATTTGTGACGTCACTCTGGAGGTTCAAGCTTTATGTGATGATCTGTGACGAAGAAGGGGAAGGGTGGAAAAAGATTTCAAAATAGCGTGACGCAATTTTTTAATGACCCCGAAAACTTGAGACTCGAATTGCTTGTAAAAGGTGCGAACGCTTACATACATAATTAAAATTATCATGTATAATGAAACAAGTAAGAATTCAAAAATTTCTTATTAAAAATCCCTCAACTTCGATTATCTGTATTACAATTCAGCGAAATTTTTCAGGTGTCAATCTAAATTTTCTTCGTTGTTTTCAACGATATAAACAGTTACAAGAAATTGAGGAGGACGAAAAAAATATCGTTGTTTAGAAAATCAATTTTTGAGTACTGACCATGCTGAACTGCTCGAATTCAGTGTGAACTTGATTTATGAAGTAGCTGTTGTGGTCTAAGCTATCATTAGCTAAGTTTCCTTGGGCAAGATGATTCATAGGACTCGATGGGTTCGACGGATTATTGCTGTAACTCAAAGGGCTCCCCTAAAAATGAAATTATATTAGAAATTACGGAATTTTATCGAGGTTTTCTAATTGCATTATTTTAATTTTATGGATTAACTCACTTGAAGGGTAAGACTAGGCGATGATTGAGGTGACGGCCTGTTTACTGTCTGGGGTGTCCGGTAAGATCCCAAAGAATTGAGCGGTGAGGCCTGTTGAGGTTGTGGAGACGACGATTTCTGAAAAATTACAATACGTTTCGTTGAATTTAAACACATTTTTTGTAATATTTATGTTTGCAAAATCGAATTTAGGTTCGTATAAAAACCTACTTCAGTTGTGGGCTAGAATGAAGGTAGGAATCAGAAGATTATTTATCAGAGCGTGCTACGCCCCAGTTGATAGTGATTCGAGAGAAGTCAAAGACGCTTTCTGAGACACTTTAAATGATACACTAAGTACTTGCGATCATGGTGAAAGAATAATTCTGCTAGGAGATATGAACGGCTGGGTCGGCGTCAAACGTCAGGATACAGATACAGGAAGGGTGCTAGGTAATTTTGGGGATCCAAGAAAAAATTATAACGGGGATAAATTAGTTAGCTTATGCTCAGAAAAGGGCCTATTTATTACGAATACTTGGTTTCGACATAAAATGATCCACATGTACTCCTGCTGTGAAGGAAATAACCACAGTACCATTGACTTCGTTATTGCGGATGAAACACTAAGAGAACTAGTCGAAGATACGAGAGTCATGAGAGGTTCTGAATCCAATACTGATCACTACCTTCTAGTCTCCAAAATAAACTTAGGGAGGGGATGGAGAAGAAAGAAAACTAAAAAAAACGAGACAAACGCGAATCAAGACTGAAAACTTACAGAAACCGGAAGTGCGAATAGATTTTCAGAATAAGATAAACTAACGCATAGATAGGGCAACTTGGGAGGCGCTTAGAAGCAATCAAGATATGGAGGGTGTGTGGACTTTGTTACGGGATATCATTGTCAAAACTGCGATTGAAGTGTGTGGTACGGCAGTGGTAGGAAGAAAGTCTGGTGATGCGTGGTAGAATGATGAAATTCAGGCAACCTGACAAGAAAAGAAAAAAGCGTACAAGAGAACATTGAACATCACAGGTCATAGCGATGAGGAGAGAAATAGACTTAAAAGCGATTACAGAGACAAAAAGAGGAAAGTTAAACGACTAGGCAAGGAAAGTAAAGATAAAATCAGAACAGAAGAAAAGAAGAAAATACAAAACGACTTTAAAGGAATCATGTAACTATTATTTGAAGAGATGAAGGGAAGTAAAAGTATAGAGTTTGTCAACATGAGAAACAACAAAGGTGAAATGCTATATGATACAGACGGGATAGTAGACGTTTTGAAAGATTCATTTAAAGAATTATTAGGAGGTGAAGCTATAGGGCAACACAACTGCGACATAGAACATAATGCATTAGAAAACCCAATTGAGAAAGTCTGTGTCACTGAGGTGAGAGATAATTAAGAACTTAAAAAACGGTAAGGCTGCTGGTGTAGACAGTATTAGCGCTGAAATGCTTAAATACGGTGGCGAGTACATACCTCACAGGTTGTACGAATTAATAAATTTATGTATCGAGATTGGAGAAGTCCCAGCCGATTGGAGAAAAGCAATTATCGAACCAATATACAAAAGAAAGGGAGATGAGAACAACTGCAACAATGCCAGAGGTATCAACTTATTAAGTACCGTAAGTGAAATATACTCAAAAATACTTATTCGTAGGGTAATGAAAATAACAGAGGAAAAGATGTGGGAAGTCCAAAATGGATTTATGCCAGGAAGATCATGTACAGATAAAATATTTATCTTCAGACAGATCATATAAAGAAGTTTGAAAGTAGGAAAGAAAGTTTTCTGTGCATTTGTTGATTTAGAAAAAGCATTTGACAAGGTGAATAGAAGTAAACTTTGGGAATTCCTTAAAGAATACGCAGTCAATGGTTGGCTCCTACAAGCAATACAAACAATATATGCACGTAGTAAAGCGAGTGTAAGGGTTAATGGGAAAGTGAGTGATTTCGATATTATGCAAGGCGTGAAACAAGGATGCGTTAGGATGATGATCTATTAGGATGCGTCCTCATGGCTATTTATCATATTTATGGATAAGTGTCTAAGAATGGCCCTCTTCGGCGACGAAGGTGTAGATCTCGAAACAGTGAAGGTACGTGGGTTAGCTTTCGCAGATGACAAGATTGTTATAGCAGATTCAATCGAGGACTTGCAAAGAATGTTGAATAAAATGAATACAAGCATGAAGAACATGGGCCTCAACATTACCGTAAACAAAACAAAAATCATGGTGTTTGAAGGAAAAGGTGAGAAAACAATGTGCAAAATTGTCCTAAATGATGAGAGATTAGAACAAGTTGACAGGTACGTATATCTAGGTAGCCTATTCACTAGCAACGGAAAAATAGATGGGGAGTTAGATAGGCGCATAAATAAGGGTAAGAAGGTTATCGGTAGAGCAGGGCCCATTCTCAGAAATACAAACGTATCAAAAAAAAGCTAAAATGGCCATACATAATTCTATATTCGTACCGACTGTACTATACGGTAGCGAGACATGGAACTGTCAAGAAAAGGACAGGTGTAAAATTAACGCGATTGGCATGAAACCTCTGCGCACAATATGCGGGAAAACACTGATGGACAAAGTCCGAAACGAGATAATCCTCAAAGAATGTGGTACAGGAGAGACACTAGTTGACATATGGGAAAGAAATCAGTTAAGATGGTTCGGACATCTTGAAAGAATGAAAGATGAACGAGTGACCAAACAAGTGTATAAAGGTAAAGTAAATGGCAGAATGCCCACAAGCAGACCGCCGAAAAAATGGTTGGAATGTGTGAATGAGACCTTAATCCGAAGAGACATAAGAAGCCATAGAAACACGAGAGCTTGTATGAAAAAATGCATGGACGTGAAGGAAGCTAGAGAAGTATGCCAGGACAGAAAAGTATGACGAAAAATAGTTTATAAAAAGAGTGACAGTAGAGTGAATGACACCTGAAACAAAAGACCTTGGATACTAATGGGCCCACGTGAGGAACCTCACATGTGAGGCTCTTCACTTGGGGTGATCGCTAGAGAGATTGATCAGCAACCTGGGTCGGAGCAGTGTTGCGGAACGAACGTTTCATTTAAATAAATAACACGATAATTCTAGATCAATCTAAAAAATCTGTACCCCCTATCTCTCATTACTCCTTTCCTCACTGAGTGAGTCACGCCTACCCCAAAAGGGAAATGGCTTAATGGTATAATAATAATAAATTTAAAATTAAATGTTTGAACTGAAAAGAGTATAATTATGAATGGTTGCATTTATAAATTATTTCATTTGGAATGCTTTTAATTCATAATTATTGAATTTCAAATAGACATTTTTGAAAACCAAACAGTTTTGCTGATTTAAATATAAAATTATTCCATTTTTATTGCTTTATTTATAAATTTTGAACACTATAAAATTACAGTAAAATTACTCATCTTTAAAGGCTATACTTTTGAGATTGGTCAATTTTAAAGATTTAAATTCCAAATTCATTTTTAACATTCATTTAACAAAAAATGTTTTCCTAATGTTTTAATTGTTAACATTTCACAAATGTTTTCAATTAAAAAGCCTCCAATTTGCATTTAAAATTCATTAAAAAGTATTCGCTCTAAAGCTAAAATATTAAATGTTACTTAAAAATGTTAGGAAGGAAAATTATAAAAATTCAACAAAATAGGAACTAAAGATCTGAAGAATGTATCAGGTAATTAGAATTTGTAATTGGCTTTTTCTAGAAGGCGGAAAAGCTTCATTTTAAAAATTCCCTCACTTTTATGTGACCCATTTTTCATTTTCCCTGACCAACCATATACCTAAAGAAATGAATTTAAATCTTTTAACAATTTTAATTGTATATACAATTAATCATACAGTTTGTATGCAATTCATGAAATTACCCTTCGAAATAGATATTTATTATTTTTGTTTGTTTATATGAGAAAAAATCCTCGATTTTTGAAATACACCAAAATTTTAAGTATCAAATTCATTTATTTTCATGAAGGCCGTGGGTACGTGTACCGAAATTTAGGTATGAATAGCCGAATTTTTTCCGTACGTACAGACACTGCTTTTGAGAAAATAAATCTATTGAACTATATAAAAACCTTCTATGACCTATGAAAAATGAATAAAAAACAATAAATAATAATAAGTATTAATTAAATTAAATTTTAGATTTTCGAACTTATTTATTTCAATCAAAAAAGATGACTATTGACTATACCACAAAAGATGAATTTTCAATCCAAAAGGACGAATTTTCAACAAAACAGTTAAATTTTCGACAAAAAAAAGATGACTTCTTAAGAAAATCGTTAAATTTCCAACAAAATAATAAAGTTTTCAACCAAATAGTTCAATTTTCAACCTACAAATATGAATTTTCAACAAAATGGCCGAATTTTCAATCAAAAAAGATCAAACTTAAACAAAAAAAACGTTACATTTTCAACCAAATAATTGAACTTTTTTGAAGACAGTTGAATTTTCAACAACAAGAAATTTTCAATCCAAAAGGGCGAGTTTTCTGCTCAAATAAACGAATCTTCAACAAACCAGTTGAATTTTCGACCAAAAAAGATTACTTTTTAACCAAAGAATTGAATTTTCTACCTTCAAAGATGCATTTTAAACCGAATAGACCAACTTTCGAACAAAAATATGATACTTTAGCCGAAAATAGTTGATATTTCAACCAAAAAGAAACCATTTTTCAACAAAATAATTGAATTTTTAACCAAAAAGACGAATTTTCTACCAAGAAAATTAATTTTCTACCAAAAAAGACGAATTTTCAAAAAATAATTGAATTTTTAACTGAAAAAGATCCACTTTCAACCAAAATTGAAAAAGTTAAATTTTCAGTAAAAAAACTAATTTACAACAACAAAAAAAGAATTTTCAACTACAATGATGAATTTTCCAACGAACCGAACGAATTTTCAACAAATAAAGATTTTTCAGTCAAGGCAAAAAAAGTTCATGCAAATTCTTGAACATTCAAGCAAAATACGAATTTTCAATTGAAAAAGATCAATTTTCAATAAAATAGTTAAACTTTCAACTAAAGCGATGATTAATGATGAATCTTCAAATTTTCAGTAAAAAAATTATTTTTAAACTAAAAAAAATTAACTTTCAACCAGAGCTGAATTTTCGACTAAAATGATGAATCTTCAACAAAAAAATTTTTTTCAACAAAGTGGTTCAGTTGTCAACCAAGTAGATCAATTTTAAACCAAAAAATATACATTTTCAACGAATAATGTAGATACTCCAATCAAAAAGATTTTAATTTTTAATCAAAAACAGTTGAATTGAACCAAAAATGCGGAATTTTCAACAAAATAGTTGAACCTTAAACCAAAGAAGATTAATTTTCAACTAAACAGTTGCATTTTAATCCAAAAAAGATGAAGATTCTATTGAAATAGATGAATTTTGAAGTTTAATTTTCAATAAAAAGTTAATTTTCACAAAACAGTAAGTTTCAACAAAAAAATATGTATTTTTGACAAAATTGTTAAATTTTCAAATAAATAATAAAATGTTTAACTAAAAATATAATCGTTGCAAAACTTCATTTTGAGAACTCCCTGATTTTACCCCCTGAACAATTTTTCATTTTCCCTGACCATTAATTTTCTATGGTCAGAATTTTAGTCTTATAACATTTTTAACATATAGATACTTTTATAAACGGAATAAAACAATTTCAAATTAAAAATTAAACAATTTTAATGTAATATCCTTCACAGTTATTCAAAGTCCTTCTTATAGAAATTCCCTGACCTTTGCAAGATTTTTTTCAAAATCTTTGACTTTTCCCTGATTTTCAATTTTTTTCTGATTTACGGCCACCCTGGTAAAAATATTTTATTATAGTTCCTGCCATAAAATTTTTTCGACAGGAAAATAAAATTCATTACATTAAGTATACATAAATATTTGAATACTTTTTTAAGGTTTTATCATTAACCTATGTGCCTAAAGACAATTAGTTTGATGATTTTAAATTACACATATATATTTTTTCTATAATTCGCGAAAAAGTGCCAGTTTTTCCACCTGTTTTTGGTGTAAAAAGTGATCGATTTTTGGTCGATGACGTGGCGCATGCGCAGTGTCGACCTTTCCGGGCAACAGTGACAAAAGTAGACAGATGCAGTGGAAAAAGTAAATGGACAGTGATAAAAGTGAGGCACAGTGACAAAAGTAAATGTTATTTCGGGTGGGTTCGTGCTGCCTCGGGTGTACTCGTTCATCGTGCGCAGCCAACTTCATTCTATTTTCCGACTGTCGTCCCTAACCTAAAATCAATTTCCTGAAAAGTCTCGAGTTGTGTATTTTGTATGTACTTTTGTCACTTGGCAAAAGCAAAAAAACACCGTCAGTTTCTCCGAAAATACTGTGCTTGGTTTTTTTCACGAAAAATCGGAAATTTTGAAGCCCTCAACTTTATGGACCAAATATTCAATAGTGAGAAACAGCTTATTATTACTGCCATATTATTGCCATGGTTTTGATAATTGACATTGTCATTGTTGCGTCAATCGACATAAAAATCGCCTTCTTTTTACACAAAAAACAGGTAAACAAAAACTAGCACTTTTGCACAAATTATAGAAAAAGTATGGCGTCCCACACATTGAAAAAGCGACGAATTAAAACTCGAGTGATAGCCACCCTCGCTCCGCTCGGGTAGCTAACTTCACACTCGTTTTAAATCTCTCGCTTTTTCAACTTGTAGCACAATATACTATTATCTCTAAAAACAATTTTTTCATATGATACAAAAGTGTTATCTTCAAAGTTCAGAAATTTTAATTGAATAATTTAAAGAAGATTAATAGCTCATTGTTTTGTGAAAAGGAATGATTTGACCTTTTTAAATCAATAATGTTTGATATAATTATTCAAGAAATAGCTGTTAACTTCGTTGTCGAATTAGTAATTCATAACCAAGTATTAAAATTTAAACGTAAAAATAAAAATTGATTGATTTTAGCGCTAACGCGGACCATTTTCCGCATAAAAAAACTAACAATATGAAAATAGGTTCTAGTGAGTCAAAACCTCTGTTCATACAACGTTATTTCAGCCGATGCTTCATTTATCAATATTATAACTTTAAAAGTTTTTCTATCCACCTCGTCGTGGTTTCTCCTTCTCTATAAAAGTGAATCAGGGATTTCTCGACTTTGACTGGGTGAACCAGTAAGTGACTCAACTAAAACCGCGTTACTGAATATATACCAGTGACGCCAAATGATAGATTCAACCAGTGATATAGCGCTCCACGCAGCCAAGCATAAACCTCCAGTCGTATAGTACGCGCGTATCGCCGCGCCGGTCGGGTCTTTCCACTTCTCGAGTGAAAACGAACTTTACTATGTACTAGTGTTTGTGTTAGAAATATTTGGGACCTGACTTCAATGAGCAGGGAATATAATATATTTCGCTTGAAAAAGGGGATGCCCCTGGCCACTTGGGTTTGACTTTGAGCGATGCGACACGTTGACGTAATGACGGGCCTTCCCACAGTTAGTCTCAATACATTATATCTTATTATATTGAAGCCCGGCCCTTATTTATTTTTGAAAGCATCAAGAGCGGTTTTTAAAAGATAATTTTGCAAAGGTTAGCACAAAAGTGATGAATGATAAGTGACCATAAGTAACCAAGTAATGATAACCTGACCAGCTGACGGACGACAACGCGTACGACCAGATGACTACTGGTACTGAGTAACCAGTGAACCTCACTGATTAAACCAGTGACGGAATTCCATTGAGTGAACCAGTGAAATCCAACTGATTGTCAGTGACACACTGCTGGCTGTTTCAACCAGTGAGATTTCACTGGTTGATTTTAAGAGAGCACACCATATTACAATGAACGCATTTAAACTACCTTGGTTTTCTCTTTCTTGGTACTGAAAAATGAAAAACAAAATAAAATTGAAACTCACTGGACTTGTTGGCTGAGCTATAGGGCTATGCGCTTGTTGATAAATGTAATGTCCTGGACACTGGGTCGTCTGCTGAGTCTGAGGAGGCGGTTGTTGAGAATAGGTCTGAAGATCCTGTGGTGAAGTACTTGCGCTGTTTTCCAGCGCCACGCCCTGCTTCATACCAAAAATGATTAGAGACCAGAGATGACCTAATTATATTTATTTATTTCTTTCACGACCGAGCATAATCGACTAGCCTAATACGAGCCCTAATATTTATCAGGTCATCTATATTCTATATGTATAGGTACGCATTAATCATCATCAGCAAGTTTCATTCACTGTCGACACTCTCGCAAATACAATTTCTATTTCTAAAACAACATCTAAAACATTTACGTACAACCTGACCTCAGATCTTGAGATTCTTCAGAAATTCGGTACCTTTGAAAATCGATGCTCTTGTCCTCGGGATTATTAATAAAGTATTATACATTTATATTAATTATCGAATAATGAAAAATGAGAAGTGCGACACTCAGTGAACAAAGCTGCCTTGAAAAATTCTCCTTTATCATTTGCACAGTACAAGCAAAAACAATTAAAAAGCTTTTCTGGGACGACGTTGTAACGATCGCCGAGCAGCATGAAAAGCGTTTTGTACAAAATAATAGATAATCGAAATTAAGAAAAATATAATAAGGATTAAACGAAAGAAAATTGTGTGCATACTAACCTTAAACGTGGGAAGATACCTAGAGTTAACAGGCACTGATAAATGGTTCTGCAAATAAACAAAGACAAAGAACCGCTACAACGAAGGCAAAATAAAACAAAAAAACCAAAAGTAAAACGAGCATTGAAGCACAGAAATGAAAAAGCGATAGTTAGAAAAAAGCGGTGTGCGATTAGCCAAAATAATATCATAATAACTCTGCACAAACATTATTCGTAGATCCCATCTTCAAATTTCAATTCATTATTTTTCAAATTAAAGACTCTCTACCTCTGGAAAAAAGGACGATTTACAAGGATCACAGTGGTTCAGCAATTCAACTGTAGGGAAAATAAGGATTTTTTTTAAAGAGGAATTTTTTTTCTTTTACAAATACAAGCGTAATGGACAAAAATAATTAAATGCAACACTTTTATAAGGAATCACTAATTTGATTGAACTAGAAAACAAAGACGCGCGATTATTATCTTTTTCTCAAGTAATTTTAAAAATAAAACATAAAATTAATATTATTACAAAATTTCTGTATTTGATATAATAGAAAAGAAAAGCAAGGACACCATTTTTGCTAATTGATGAAAATTGATATCTTAACTTCAAAATTAATATATAATATTTTTGTACAATATATAGACAATCTAACCGTTTCATTTTTGTTAAAAAAAAATACCAATTTTTAACGATAAACACTAAGGTAACCTAAAGTTGTTAATAAGTTTAAGTTTCGAAGTTTGATTTTTGTTTAAAATAACGATTCCCGGTAAAAACCGATAACATACCCTATTATTATTCAAATATTGTAAATATAATGGGTTTTCATTAACAATAGCAATTTTAGATTAAAAACACTAACATAACAAAACCAAAAAATTTTTTATAATTGTAAATCCTTTTTTTTTAAATGCGAGCCTAACCTAAAATGTTCAAAAATTTGTTATCTTCTTTGAAATCCAATCATTTTTTTAATAAAAAATACCCATTTCCGGTATAAATCGCCAGCAAAACCAAAAATTGTGAATTTAATGACTAACTCATAATCTGAATAATAATAATGATAATCATGAAAATCTTCTGATTTTTTAGATTAAAAATACGAAGTGGCTATTCCTACGGTAATTACCGTGAGTGAAGCTTCCGAAACTAAACCTACGTGAAATGGAAAAAGTTCCGAAGTGCATCGATGGCGGCGCTAGTGTTGTCAAAATGTGTTCAAATTTCAAATAAGACTGCGGGTGTACGTGATGTGTTAAAGTCTAAAAATTCAAATGAAGTTATTTATTGACACTGGTTATCGTTAGTATATAACACCTTGACTTTAACATATTTGTCTGCATGTTTATAAGTTTATGACAGATGGGTTTCGCGACAGATGGGTCACTCTTTAAAACTCTATTATTTTTTTAATTATTATATTATTTTTCAAATGTTTGATTATACTTTTTTTAAATTCAATCATTTCAATTTTCATTGAAAAATTAAAAAATATGAGTTCTGATTTTAAACAACACATTTTTTAACTTTTTAATTTTAAATTGTCTAATCTAATCAAATATTTTTCAAATTTAAATGATTTTTGTTTTTACATCTTCAACTATAAATCGGACAATTTTACAATATTACATTACATTAAAATAAACAAATTAATCTACTTTTGGTTGAACGTTAATTCCTTTTTGTGGAAAAGTCCGCTATTATATTTTTGGTTTAGAACTAATCTTTTTTATTTATGGACCTCAATTTGTTTTTGAGTAGTCGCTCCACAGGGTGGACCGCCGCGCTGGTCGATCTGGGTTTGTGGTTTTTCCCGGCATTGTCACCTTGTGAAATTTTCAATTAAATTTAAATTAAGCTCAGTTACAAATTGGAAACAATTATCATGAACCCTTAGAGCTTACAATCTTAGAGATAATAAACATTTCAATATTATTTACAATTGATAACATTTTCAGACATTAACGGCCATACCACGCTGAAAAACCCAGTTCTCGTCAGATCACTGAAGTTAAGCAGCGTTGGACGCTGTTAGTACTTGGATGGGTGACCATTCAAGAATACTGACATGAGTGCTGTTGGCACATCGTGGGTGTGGTGAGCCCACACTTGTAGTTATTTATAACTATAAGAAAAACCTAGAAACACTACCCGAATCGGGTAGTGTCACGCCTACCCTGAAAGGGAAATGGTTTAATGGTATATATTTGTAATTGAAGAGTTATGCAAAATCTCTTTGAGTATTTTTTTGAGCTATAAATATAATAATGAGCCTAAAAGTTATTATGTATGCTTTTTACCCCTAAGTGAAATTAAAGGTTATGACTTAGTTTGAAAGTTAAGCTATGAAGTTCATAACTCTTAAACTAATAATTTCCTCTTAGGGGTTAAAAGGAGACATAACAACCACATTTTTTAGACTTCTTCTTTCAAAATGGAAAAGGGCATAAGTACAAAAATTTTGAAAAATATATGTTTTTTTACAAACTTTTCAATGAAATGTATATTTTATTTTTATTTTATTTCTTCTATTCAAAAGCTTGGAAAATTTACTACAAAAAGCCATATTTTGAATAAAAAATAAAATTAATCTATTTTTTTCAGGCTGGCCCGTTTTCCAGAGAGTGCCTCTTATAATTAAATTATTTACAATACACTAAACAATTTATATAAACGGCTGGAAATATTATAATATATTATTATTTAATATTTTTTCAGTTGTTTACGCCAGGTCCCCAGCCTACAAACTTAAGTCCAGACACTCAATATCTTTTTTATTCCAAGGTACACCCGAGAGTATAAATTCGTCCTTTTTTGGCAGACTGAAACAGACAATTACTTCTTTAACATTATTTAAAACACTCTACATAATTTCTATTCCAAGGTGTATCTCCCGTACCTGCAATAAATCTATTACTTCAATATTTATACATCATACATATTAAACCAATGCTTTCTCATTTGCTAGCCTTGGTGTAAATAGAACAGAATTGTAGTAAAGAATCTGACTTTCTTTTTACTTGAATTCTAAAAATTACTTACATTCATGTACAGACTCAACTTAAACTTCCAAAAATTATACATATTTCTACTTTCTTTTTTGAATTTCGCGCAATCGAACATTAGCGCCGCCATCGTTGTATTTCGGAACTTTTTTCCATTTCACGTAGGTTCGTTTCGGAAGCTTTACTCACGTTAATTACCGTAGGTATAGCATCAGCCTTAAAAATATCAATTTTCGAGGCAAAGAACTAACACAACAAAAAATTGTTCCAATTGTAAACCTTTTTTGAAATTTAATGATTTTTGTTCAAAATATCCGATTTTCGGTGAAAAAACGTTAAGATAACATTAAAATGATCCAAAATTTGAAATCTACTTTGAAATCTGTATCAATATTCACGTTGTAAAACCTTTAGCTTAACCTAAAATTGTACACAAATTTTAAATCTTCTTTAAACTCAAATGATTGTTTACTAAAAATACCGATTTTATATGTAATTTTTATATTTTCCGAGAAAAACATTAACAAAATCCAAAATTGTTATTGCAAATTAAAATGATTTTTGTGCAAAAATGCCAATAATTTTCTATGTTAAACATCAAAGTAACCTAAAATTGTTAAAAACTTATGAATCTTCTTTGAAATCTAATGATTTTTTAATAAAAATTGCAGTTTACGACAAAAAATACTGACACTATCCGAAATTGTTCAAGCTTGTAAATTTTATTATATTGAACAAAAATAACAGAAAATTGTTCAGAATTGTAAATCTTCTTCGAAATATAATGCTTTTTGTTTAAAATAACTGATTTCCTGTGAAAAGCGTTAATATAACCTGAAACTGTTGAAAATTGCAAATCTTGTACGAAATATAATGATTTTTGTTTTAAAATTCCAATTTTTAGTGTGAAACGTTAACGTAACTTAAAATTGTTAAAAAAATCATGAACCTTTAAAATCTAATGATTTTTGTTTTAAGGTGTTTAAAATCCAGTAAAACCGCTAAAAGCAGAAAAACGTAAATTGTTGAAAAAATTTTAATCTTTTAAATCTAATATTTTTTATAAAAATACAAATTTTTCAGTATAAAACGCTAACGTAACCTAAAATTAGTGAAAATTGGAAAATTTGATGACCATTTTTTGTTTAAAAATGATCAAATCGTCGGAAATTTTTTTTTCTTTCGATCGTAGTTTAAAAAAAAACATTTAAAAAATGGACAAAATTCTCAAATGTAGGAATTATGAGGGATTTTGAGAAATATAGGGGGAAAGGGAGGAATAGTGCACTGACAGTGATCCCTGGATTTATAGGAGCAGGAAAAATAGAACCAATAATAATTTCAATGCATTGCGATTTTTCTAAGACATGTATTTCTGCCTTTTCCAAAATGCATTGAAGTTCATTTTGTTTCGATTTTTCCTGCATCTATAAATCGGGGTAATCTATAAATCAAGGAGCAGATAGTCGTTAAATTTAGGATTAAAATTTAAAATCCCAACGTCAGAATAATTGCTTTCAATTCTGAGACTTGAAGAAGGGATTTACACTCAACTCCCGATTCTGGGCCGCCCGATCTTCAGCCGGCTTCACGCTTGACTGTTTCTGCCACCCCCCTGAACGTCCCTTGACGGCCTATACGCTCGGATAGTCAGTGCCGTACCAGAAGTTGTTTACATCGCGCTTCCCGGGGCATATACTGTTCCAAGATCAGAGACTATATACACCAGACCCGCGGTTTAGGAATTCCTAGAACTGATGGCCCACGCAGTTCCTTAACTCGCGGGGTCGAGGGAAGTTGGTCAATCATGCGTCTCCACCAGTAGCGGTACGACAAAAGCGGGCAGTACACTCAGCGGATAAGTGCGTCAGATTGCTTTCAGTGTTTAGCGAGGTGTCTCGATTTCGGTTTTGTTACGATTTGTAAAAATGCTGAAGGAAAATAAGAGACAGCGTTTGTCGTTCAAAGCGTAATCTGAGCTTTTAGGGCAAGTAAAAGCAGGAATCTCGAAACAAGACATTTTACAGAAATATGGTATCTCTGACCTTACGTACAGAAAGTGTTAGCTCGCGACGCTGAGTGGAACAACAAGTTGAAAAATTATGAATATCGGGACGAAAGATCGTCAAAAACAAGAAATAATATGGTTTTGGAGTCCGCTTTGATAGAATGGTTTAAGAGAGCGAGAGGCAGAGGCCGCAAACGTTTAAAGTCAGCAATCAGGAAAAACATTATTTTTACGTGTAGCGGGTTGCTGACATTGTAGTTTTTCTTCAAGTTAAAATTATTATAAGAATTAGAGGACAAAATGGATGAAATTAAACAAATATTTTTTACTGCGGAGAAGAATCCAACCGAAATGGTCGATACGGCCCTGACTGTTTAAGTTTGGATTCCCCCGATTTAGGATCAAGTCTATTTGCAGGCAACACACAACGACACTGTTCTTAAGCCGAGGGTTTGGTGTACGCGGTCCTGAGTGTTGACATGAAAAAACGCATCCGACTATGGGCCACCCAGACCGTAGGCCGGCCCGAAATCGGGAGATGAGTGTATTTTAATTTCCGAATATTTTATTACAATGGTAACGATCAATTCATGGGGACGTGATGATACCTACGAATAACCATAATTTTCGTTAATATTATCATTTCTCAAAACACATAACATAAAGGAGATTTCTCCTTTTTCCATATACATTCACAGTCTAATACTGATCAAGCTTTTTTTAATCAACGTTTTCAAGCAGGCTTGACACATCGTTCTTGCTATCCTCGTCTCTCAGATTTCGAAAAAAACTGCCCACTTTTAGTGAAACCAATGAATCTGACATTTTAATCGGCAACACTGTGCTCTTTTACCTTTCTCATTACTTTTTTATATGCAGCAATAAAATGAAGATGTTAAAGATTTTATGGTGGCAATATAAACGTTATTTGAATCTGTAAAATCTATAAAATTACATATTCACTTGCATACGGTTCCCTAAAGAGAGTTTAATTCAAAGAGAATTTTTAATTATAGTTCAAGATTTCAAGATGGTGTCAGAAATTAAATTTTTTTATTGGTGTAATTTCGAAAGACGAACTTAGTGACTTCGAAAACTGAGAGAAGCAAAAGTAGTCCGTCTCATGCAGCTACACAGTAGTTCTACTTTGTTACGAACTACCGGGCGTCACAAACGTAAAGAAAGGTAAAATGGCGCTTAAAATTTTTGTTGAGCCATCCAAACTTTTTAAAACTAAACTTATAAATCAGAATGATATAATTAAAAGAAATTTCTTTTCTTAAATTTTAAAAACTGTGAAATTGTGAAAATGATAATATTTAAATTATTAATATTTTAAAATATTTCGATTTAAAAATTATTGAAATCTTTTAGAGTTGAAAAGAAAATTTCAACTTGAAGTCTGATAGTAGTTCTTGTGTTTTCAATATTTAAAATTCTAATCTGTATGGTTCCAAATTTCAAGAACTCAAGTTTTAACGCTTCTAATCTTAAACAATTAAAATTTGGACGCAATTGCAAAGAATTCTTTAAAGGTTGGTTTCAGTATCCAAATCAAAAACTTAACTCAAAAGAATACAAATTTCTAAGCATTCAAATTTTTTTTCTCAAGTTCCTCAAAATTCTCTCTCAAATTACTCAAATTCCACTCAAGATTAAAAGATTAACAACTTCGCGTCTTAAATTTTTAAAGACAAAATCAAACATTTTAACATGTTTGTTTACTCATTTGGTTCAATTTTTTCACAACATATAATAGTTATTAACATGATTCCAAAATCATATTTCTAAAATTTAAGAAATAAAATTTAGAATAAATCCAAATTTAAATTACTCTTTAACGTCCAACATTCATATGTCACTACAAAATTGTTAGAAATTAAAAAAATTCTTATTTTCTTTGAAAAAGCAAGAATATAACGAGTTGTCTTCAGTGTGTTGTCCAAATTTGGTTATTAAGTTCTTAGTTTTTTTAAAGAAAATAAATAAATTTTGGTTTTAATTTCTTGAGCTGTTGCTAAGGTGCCTTAATTTGTATAATATAAACATGCATTTTTCTCTAATCGCACGAAAGGTAATAAAATTATGCGTCTAATAAGCCCAAGTTTAAGGCAAAATATCAATTTTATAAAAAGATATTGCAAAAAAACTTCAAATTTCGATGTTTTCGAAAAACTGGAATAACTTTGGAAATAATTGTCATTTTTCAAAGATCTTCGGCTCATTTTAAAGGCAAGTCACCATGGTATGATTCTAAATTGTTCAAATACTTTTATATTTTTCCCCCCAGATTTGGCCTTAGGGTCAAACGGGGTGAAAAAAATCGCACAATTTCAAAAATGTATAAATACTTACAAATCGGGTTTAAAAACATTTGGTGAGCACGATAATTATTTAAAATTTTGCGACTTTTTTCCACCGAGTTCGACCCTAGGATAGAGAATCTAGGGAGTAAATTCTAGAAATATCGTAACGATTGAGGGGCCGGATTCTATAGCCGCCTATAAATTTTTCTCGCTGAACAGCTTTTGGCCCCTGGAAACTTTTCAAACAAATTTTGAATTTTAATTTTAAAAGTACATATTCTTACAGAAAATTAAATTGCACACATTTACACCTATCTGAACAACTTTTCCGTTGGAAATTTTTTGTTGGTCAAAATTCGTTCGCCTCTCCATGAGCCGTAAGATATGAATGCATGATTAATGTATTGTCTTAGGTACAAATTTATAACTTTTGTTTAAATAAAAATGTTCATCTGTTATTTACTCTACCTCTCGTAGAACATCATAAAGAATATATCCTGTAAATTTCATCAAACAATTACAAGAATTGGCTGAATGACGGTGAGTTGAAGTAAAAAAAGACACAAAATTTTGTGCTCTAAAAAACGAGGTTTTCGGGTTAATTTTGAAAACGAAAAAAGCTACACTTTTTTTATTCAGAGAAAAAAGATGCGCGATGGAATTTCCTGTAAGATTATGTACTTTCAAAATTGAAATTCAAAACTTTCTTGTAAAGTGTCCAGGGGCAAACGTCATTCAGCCAGAAAAATGCATAGGCGGTGATAGAATCCGGCTCCTCAATTTTGCAAAACTGGAGACCTATCTTTAAAATGAGCACAAGAACTTTTAAAAATGTTAATTATTTCCAAAGTTATTCTAATTTTTTGCAAATATAAAAACTTTACGTTTTTCTTGCAATATCTTTTTTTTTAATTATCATTTTGCGTTCAACTTGGGCATATTGTCGCAGAATTTTATTACCTTTTCCGGTATCATGAGAAAAAAACTTTATGTTAACATAAAAATTAAGGCACTTTAGTAACAGTCCAAAAGACAGGCGTGTAGATAATTTCCGCCGGTAGTGTAGATCTAAAAAATAAAAATTAGGAAAAGGATAACCATTTTTTATAAAAAAGACTACACTGTAAAAAGTTTCTGTAATTTTCCTAAAAACAATCACAGGACATAAAAATAACAGTGATCTTTGTGGGAAATTTACAAAAAAATTTGTAAAGTTCCCACAAGGAATGGTGTAAGATTACACGAAAAAAAAATATTTTGTAAATACCCCTAAATGTTGTGAACTTTGATCGATCATTGCGGTAAATAACCATAATTCTTGATATAAATTTCCCACAAAGATCACTGATATTTTTACGTCCTATGATTGTTGTGGGAAAATTACACGTTTATAGTAAATTTCATACAGTTATGGAAAAGTTCCTTCAAAAATCAATGTAAATTTACAATAAACGTGTAATTTTCCCACAGAAATGATAGGAATAAATTGCAGAGTGAAATGTATGTTTCATCCACATTTTTACCGTGTACCTTCCAGATAAAAATATTAAAACTTTATTTTCAAATTGCAAAAATTTCTTCGAGAACTTTGATTTCAATTTTATTTGAAAACTACGATAAAAAAAAGCATTAAAATTGAAACTCCTTATCCTGAAAGCAAATTAAATTCACATGAATTCTTAAAGTTCTCCAAGTATCTCGTTAAAAGATTAAACTAGGACACTTTGTGTTCTCTTTAACGCCTTACATTTACCTTGCTTTACAAGCGCGCCCTGCGATCCGATACGAAGCACGCGAGTGGGCTGTGCATTTTTTTTTTTTTGAAATTTGAAATTTGATATAAAAAGGAAAAAAGGAGATGAACCTTGAATCATAAAAAGAAAGTGGAGCTTTCAAGCTCGCATGCACGAATGGCTTCCAAATCCTGAAAAGAATCTTGAGAGGAGTGGCTGAGAAATAACGAGTGGGTGAAAAGGAGAAATATGAGTGGGTGGTTCTTTCTCGTGATAATTCGTATCGGACAGCAACATGGCGTAGACTATTTAGAGGATCGCAAGGATATTTACTTGGACGCTTGGCGGGCTGTGTTCCTGTGAAAAGGATAGCCTTCCAGCTTGCGCCAAGCTCGTCGGCGACAAATTGGTAGGACTGCTCGTTTGAGGACTCTGCAATACCGCATATACCATTTCAGAAAAATTCCTCCATCGAGTTCCCAATCAAATTGTTTCCATTTCCCAAAAAAGGCATTTTGAAATTGGGTTAGAAAAAAGTCTTGGAGGCTGGACTTCAATGAAATTATTCATGGAGTTTAATAATTAACGTGGTGGTTGTTTAAATCGAGGAAAAAATTCCCGGTCTTTCCCCAGTTTTTTCCCGGTTCGCAAACATTTTTCACGGTCACTGAAAATAATTAAAAAATGCAAACTCTTATTGCTGGAAATTTTTTCATTGGAAGTAATAGAAACTGAAATTGAAATTAATGGACACAAAGTGGAACTCTTTTGAAGTTTAAACTTTTAAAATTGATACTTAACAATTTTTTAATTCAAACGGTCAATCATTCACAAGCATAAAAAGAGTTTTTAATGCTTTTCAATTGAACAATTTTAAATTAAATGCCGTTAAGCTGCAAAATTTCAAAACTTTAAACTATTCTAAATCAAACGTTTCAAAGATTTCTGATTAAAAAATATAAATCTCCGCTACCATTTTCAACGCTCTAATTTGAATAATGAATTATATAAATTTGTAATGTTCAAAATTATATCATTTTAAAGAATTTCAAGTTAGAAACATGAAAAATTGAACGATTTCAGTTTTTTGAAATAATTACTTTTAAAATTATAAGTTAAATTATTACTATAGTATTACAATAAAAATTGTAATATTCAAAGTTTAAATTAGCACTCTGAAATTTCAACGATTCAAGGCTATTGCAAATAATTCAGTTTCCAAATGCACAGTTTTTAATATTTGATTGATAATTTCTCATTTTAAATGAACAATTAGATACTTATAAATATGAAAAAAAAAATATTTTTTTCTTGTAATTAACAAAATTTAAATTGAATAGGTTAAAAATGAAACATTTTACACTGAAACAATATTGTAATAGAATTTGAAATTGAACAAAAGCGTTTAATTATGAATGTATGAATTTGAAGTTATTTTAAAATTGCAAATAGTTTATAAAGTTTCAATCGGACGTTAACATTTGTTTGACGATAAGTTTTTCGAATTGAAACCGTTCAATTTTTAACGTTAACATTTTTTAATTGAATAATTTTGAACGAATTCACAATTGTCTTATAAAATCAATTATTGTTTAATTTTTATTACTCGAACTGCAGTTTGATTTTAAAAATCATTAAATAAATTATATTTACTGTTGATCAACTAAAAATGTTTTTTTTTTTTAATTTAAATTTCAAACGCTTTTAGTTTTTAATTGTTCACAAAGAGATGATCAGTGTTGGGATTTTTTGTAAATCTCATTAATTTCCTATCTAAGAGTCAATTGGATGACTATTAATTTGCCAATCGAAAAAATCGAATTTTTTTAACTTTTTGTATGGATTGAAATGTTTATAAATTTGCATGTAAAATTATGCGAATATAACATTTGTTACATTAATTTTTAATATGAAATTCGCTTTTTTCTTTATTTTTCAGCAGTTAAAAATTCAAGAAAATTGAAAAATGAGTTTTCAAAAGTTGGAAATTAAAGATAAAAAGCGAATTTTATACTCAAAACGAGTGTTAAGAATGTTATATTTAGATACTCTTACATGAGAATTTAATAAATAAATATTTCAATTCATAAATTTTTTTTTTTTTTTTAAAGTACACTTTTTCGTAAACGAGTCGCCTTTGGCAAATAATGTTTTGGCAAATTCATAGTCATTGTTGAAAATTCTATTATTTTCTTGGTTAAAAATTAATTTTTTAATGTGAACATTTAACTATTTTGTTAAAAATTCAACTTTTTTATAGAAAATTCCTCTTTTTGGCTTGAAAATTCAACAATTGAATATAAAATTCAACTTTCTAGAAAATTCGCTTTCTTTATTGAAAATTAACCTTCCTAGTTTAAAATTTAACTATTTGATTAAAAAATTGTGTATTTTGTGAAAAATCATCTTCTCTGGTAGGAAATTAATCTTCTTAGTTGACAATTTAACTATTTGGTTAAAAATGTATGTATTTTGTTGAGAATTCATCTTTTTTGGTAGAATATTAATCGTCTTGGTTAAAATTTCAGCTATTACATTTTTTGTTGAGAAGTCATCTTTTTTGTTGAAAATTCAACTACTTGGTTGAAAGTTGAACCACATTTCATTCATAAAAAATAGTAAGATTTTACCAGCCCCACACCACCCTCCGCAAAACGTCCACATTAGTGGACAATTATGAGAAAATAGTGTCTTTAGTGTCATTTTTTTCGAAATAATAGCAAAATCGTGACCTTTAAATGTGTACGTTTATAAATTTAACATTCTCAAATGCGGAAGCTCCAATTTTAAAATTGATATCAAATTTCCCTTTCTTTGATTAAAAAGCGTTCAAATTTTTAGATTTAGTAACTTTACTTGTTTAACGATTTTTGGATTCTTTTCAACATATTTTAAATTTAGAAGTTATATTAAAAATGTTCTCTTGTAATGTAAATTTTAATGGCCAACCTCCAAGCATTTTTCAAATAAAACCAATTTATTGGGAAATAGCAACTAATCTCTCGAGTTAGTCCACTTATCACACATTATTCAATTCTGGATCGGTTAGATAAACACTAAACGCAATCAGTGAATGTACATTTTCTATTCTCAGATATACACCCAGTGCGTCGAATCTAAGAATAGAAAAGCGGAAGAAGTAAAAAAAAGGAATCGAAGTGGGAAAATAAAAACACGAGAGATGATGTAGGTCGAATATGGTTTGAATAACATTTGCAATGATTCTTGTCAAGGGAGTATAGTTTTTCCAGATCCTGGTACCGTGCAAAAATTTTATTTGATATGAGATTCTGGTTTATTTTCCAGGCTATGCAAACATGTGTAAATATTGCCTTTTAGAATACATAAATTCAAGGTGGAATAATACTAGACTTTCATATCCATTTAAAAGTTTTACATTTCCTGTTTCAAACATTCAAATAAAATATTAAACATTTTCAACTTTAGAGTCAAACAGGTCAGAGAAAAAACTTTATTTAAACTACACACTCAGAAATTTAAAGCATTAGAGGCTTTGAAATCAAAAAGATCGAATTGGCAGACATAAAATCATTAAAAAGTAAATCAAACATTTTGAAGTATTCCCTAGTCATTTTTTTACTTCAGATAAACAGTATTTTATTCTCCCCGAGATCAATATTTTCCTTTATATTTTCAAGAACTCCCTGGAGTATCAGTCCTATTACATCAATCCCATTGCACATTTGTTTAATCAAAATATTTGTATAAAGATCCAAGCTTCTTTCATTCCTGTCGTCTAACGACAAACCTTCGAATTTCTAGCTTCCTAAAATTGCAAAGATTTTAAGTATAAAACAAGAAAATTGTAAAATAGTTGTTGGTGGATTTGGCATTAACAACTATTTTACAATTTCAGGGATCACAGCGGTTCAGTAGTTCAATTTTATGTAAAAAAGGGGATTTTTTTTTAAGGGGAATAAAAGGGGACTTTATTTTTTATTAGAATTTTTTATATCGTGAATATTGAAGGAAAGTGCCCTCTAACAGGCCTTTTCTTTAGCAAGTTTTCGATTTATTTTTGTGTTTAAATTTTTTTTGCCTCCTTTGAAAAATCTGTTCCAACATTTTTGGATTGGAAATTCAACTGTGTTGTATGTCAACTATTACATTTCTCGTAAGAATTCATCGTGTTTGGTTAAAAATTCTACTACTTGGTTAAAAAATGAACTACTTAATTCAAAATTTATGTTTTTGGTTAAAGATTCAAAATTTTAGTTGAAAATTCAGAACTTTGGTTGAAAATGTACCTACTTTCTTGAAAATTTTATTTTTTTGTTGATTCAACTACTTTTTATTAAAATTAAAATCTTTTTTGGTAGAAATATCACCTATTAAATTTGTAATTAAGAATTCATAATTTTTGGTTACAATTTTTTGTTTTGTTTGGAACTTAATTATTTTGTTGAAAATTAGACAATTTTGTTTTAAAAAAGTCATCTGTTTTTGTTGAAAATGCAACTGTTTTGTTGAAAAATAGTTTTTTAAAATTGAAAATTCAACTATTTGTTTGAAACTCCAAATATTTAGTGTAAAATTAACTTTAAGGTTGAAAATTCATATTTTTGGGTTGATAAATTCACTGTTTCGTAGAAAATTCGTCTTGTTCGCTTTAAAATTCAACAATTTGGTTCAACTTGATTTTCTTTCTTGTCTGAAAAATCTTTTTTCATTGAAGGTTCATCTCTTTGGTTAAAAATGTATCTTTTTTTTTGAAAATTCGTTTTAGTTTTTTGCAAATTAAACTGTTTTGTAGAAAATTCGTCCTTGTGGCTTCAAAATTGCACAATTTGGTTGAAAATTCAAATATTTGGTTGAAATCTAACTCTTTTATTGAAAATTTATATTTTCGGATTGAAAATTCAACTGGTTTGTTGAAAATGCAATATTTTTACTTGAAATATTAGGAATTTGAAGTGTTCCAATTTGAATTTAACATCAGTACCTACATTAATTTTACTTAAAAGAATTTGTTTCCCTATTTTCGTAAAAAATCTCCTTAATTCTTCTGTTTTTAGAAAATTTTGACCTATGAAGCCTGGTACCCCTATAAATATGTTTTTGACTTGCAACTACAAAATTGATTTATCTTTTTGGTTCAGTTTCTCGACTGAATCGTTAGCGATTTCTTCGCTGTCGACGATGTCTTTAAAATCGAGAAAGTTAGCAAATAAATCATCTAGGAAATATTTGAAATTGGTATCATCAAAAAGAGTATCTTTTAAAGCATCTTGTTTTCTGATGCCTTGAATTTCTGCCTATGATTCTTAAAACATGAATGGACGGAATGTGATCCCTGAAATTTTATTCTCGAATATAAAGTTAATTTTGTAATTTTCGAAATACGTAGTAATAATCTTCAGACTTTTGAACAAGTCGAGAAAATGATTTCAATTAAGAAATGTCGAAATCAAACTACCATTTGTAAATTCGATTTCTGAGATCGCTGAATATCTTTGCTCTGAAACTAATGACATTTAATTTAAGTAAAAAGATCAAATCATTTTGTGCAATTGTGTTGAGTGCTTTGCTAACATTTAAGGCTTTCCGTTGAAAATAAAAAGTGTTTTATTTCCCCACTAAATTTTGTCGGTCTTAAAATATAAAATTGAATCTTTCCAAAGCATCTATCAAGAAGAAAGCCTAAAAGTAAAGAAAAACAAGCTTTTTTGTTAATGTTATATTTGGCAATGGTTTTTGAGAGTTTTATTTTGCAAAAAATGGCCTTACCGACTGGTTAGAAGATGGAAAAGCTGGTTAGAAGTTGGGGAGCCACATAAATAGTGTGCAGTTAAACACAGAGCAGAAAGCTAATTGTGGGACTTACATTGCTGTAGGGTGAACCACCACTCGAGTGTTCCTCCTGGTCCAGAGGGGTGTGAAGAGGTGAAGCAAAGTGGACGTTACTCAGGTCGGGCAAAGATCCTGTATTGTTGCCTATAGGAATCTGCTGTCCTGGGGGTTGTGCGCTCGGATATATGCTGCAAATTAAAAAAAAAAATAGTTATTTTGTTCAATTTCTTTATCGCTGGCTTTTAATACAAAAATGAGACTCAGAACAAACAATTCCCGGTAATTTCCCGATTTTCAAACAATTTTCCATACTCCGGCCTCGGATTCACTTCATACACTGAGAAAAATGGATTATACGAACTGGATAATAGAATTAAAGAATAATACACCGTATGGAAAAGTATATTAGCGCGTATAATCTATAATATTTTTCTAATATATGAAGATGTTACCAAATATAATCTCTAGATGTTAAATTCTTATAATCTTCAGGCATTAAATTCTAACATCTCAGATTTTAAAATATCCAGTCATCTGTGTAGTCTCAGCTGGTACCTCGCATCGTGGCGCGTATCATATGCATCCGTTCGCATTTAAACAAGTAATAATTAAGTTATAAAATTATTATTAGTCCTAAATCACACGAGATTTAGATTTTAAAAATGGGTAAGTTTATATTTCTTTTCATTACACACCACTACCACTTGTACAAGTACAGAAACTTAGCCTCCTTTACTTTCGTTTTTGTAGTCTTATGATAGCCACTTTCCCGCTTATTGTGTGTATAAAAAATTGAAATTTGTTTCCAGCTCTACTTCCGAGCTCGTCTATCAAAATTTTGTATAGGTTTATATACGCTTGCAAAAATTATTATATATTTGAAGTTGCCTAATGGACCAGGATTCTAATATGGATATTAGATTTTAAAATCTTGGATTATAGATTTTAGTATCTCAGATTATAAAGTTTAATAATCCAAGATATTATCTTGTAATATCTATTTCTTAATATCTATGGATTGTAGTTCTAATAATCTGGATCACTGTCCCATAGTTAATAGTCCAAGATTATATCCGGTAACATATTTTTTATTACCGGGTATAATCCATTTTTCTCAGTGTAAATCGAAAAACAGCGTAAATAGTGTCATGAATTTGAAAAAAATTGGGTCAAAATAGTGTCATAGAATTTTTTAAGCATTAAACTGATATATTAATGGAAATAAAGAATAAAAGGTGTAATGTAAAAATGAACAATGGTTTTAGTAAATGAATTTGTTTCTTAATTATTATAATTTTATCGATTTGTTTGTTAAACTCTAGTACTGAAAAATTACATAGCTTACTTTATATCAAATTTAATTGACAACTTTAATTAAATTTTATTTTTTCTAGAAGTAGATGGGAGAAATAAAAATGTTGTCAGACGATTAAAAAGGTACTAATATTCTATGCTATTTTTGTCTTAATACCTGTCGGTTTTTGTTTTATAAATGTACCTACAGTTTTTGCTAGTGAACAATAATAAAAAATGAGAAATTCAAAAAAAGTGTATTGCTCATTTAAAATTTTTTTGAAAATGTGCATAAACATTTTTTTTGTTGACTTAATGCACACTTTTATGGAAAACGTTGAATACGTCGAACCTGAATTTTTCTTCAGCTTAAACCGAAGAAACTTGTTATCATTTTGCTTCTTCGGCAAAAATTTTTTCGTAAAAACTGTAATACAAAAAAAACGCCATAAGTATTGAACCAAATAGAAATTTTTTTATTTAAAAAAATCTTCAAATCAAAAAGGAGAACAAAAGATATGAACCGATTTCAAAATTATAATTTTTTACTTTTTTCGGATGAAAAACCACACATTTTTTCCCCTCACAGGAAATGATTTAATTAATTTGAGCATTTTCTCTCCGCCCTAATTCATATATTCATATAATTGTAAATTGGTTAAAATTACGATTACAACTTAAAATCATACAATTTAAAAGTTTCAGTTTGAGAATCTTTTAACATTTCTTCAGAAGTCAAATATTTCAAATTTTAAGCAGTTAAGTTTTTAAGATGTTTAATACAAAATTGTTCATATTTGAAAACTTATATTTACAATATAATTAATAACTTAGAAATTGTTCAATTTAAAGGTTTAAATATTCTAATAATGAAATTTTTTTATATTATTCGATTTAAAATATTTTCAAGCAAACACACTTCTGACTTGAAGTTTGCTAATGTAACCAGTTTAAAAACTGTATAAAAATATTGCGATCATTTTTGTCTACCTGCATCTCTTCATATCAAAGAAAAAATAAATACAAAAATCAATTGAAAAAGCCTTTTCAATTAGTATTAATTGAGAGAAAATCGAGTTTACCTTTCATTATTAAAAAAAAAAAATTCGTTTTAATTTGAGCACTTTTTACACTATTTTAGCTACTTTAACCTTTAAATTCATTAAAAAATGATTAAATCTTTGAAATCCTTTGACATCTTTGATACCCTTTTAAAATTCCTTGAAGTTTTCAAAATCTCTTAAAATTTCTTGGAATCTTGTAAAAGATCCTAAACTCTTTAAAATACTTTGAAATTTCTTGAAATTCATAAAATCCCTTAAATATGGTAAAATCCCTAGTCATCCCACAAAAATCGAGTAAAATCCTGTAAAAGATCCTGGAGACTGTAAATTCTCTTTAAAAATTCCTTAAAAAGTGATGAAATCTTCGAAATCCTCTCAAATCCGATAAAAACTGATAAATCTTTGAAATCCACTAAAATCTATACAACAACTTTGCATTGATGATGCTGTCCTCTGAAATATCTGGAAAACTCCTAAATTTTGTTAGTTCCCTGGAAATTTATAGAAATTCCTTATAATCTTATGGAATCGCTTGAAATTTTGCGAACACCGTAAAAGTTCCTTAGAATCTTCGAGATCTTTTAAATCTTCTGAAATCTTACGTTTGAAATTACGAACAACCCTGCATTATTAAAAAATAAAATTAACACACATGAGTGATTAATCTAAGAAAAAGTTATGTAAATTAGAGTAGTTTTTTACTTAATGTACACCGTTTCAGAGTTTTGACATATCCACAATCCCCCTCACATCCCTTCTAAAATCTCCAATAACCCGAACTCTCTCACAATAAGCCTCCAAACAATGCCTGACGTACTCAGTTGTGTGTTTTTTCAATTTCTAAAATCCTCTACCGTCTGCAGCTGAACTTTTATTAAAAGTTCTCGCATTCGTCTGAACATTTGGTCAGAGAAGTGGAAAACTGCAGAAAACCAAAACTCGTGAGCACTGCCGGTTATCGACAGTAGTTAAATCGATAGTAGTTAAACGCAGTGGAAATACGTCTAAGCGAGAATCAAGAACAGTCACCCATCCGAGCGCTAACCGCGCCCGTCCATGCTTAACATTCGAGACCTGTCTCGACGAGTCGATAATCACCACCTAGCTACTGCCGCCGATAAGAAAAAGTTATGCGTGAAAAGTAATGAAAAAAAACAACTTAATCCGGTGATTAGAGGTAAAAAGGGAGACTCACAAAGCAGGTAAACTCCGCTTAACCGGTCAAGTGCTAATTTTACTTCGATATGTGTGAGTTGACAAGAAAATTACGTAACAGTGCAATACGAACATATCCAGTAATTCATGTTTCAACTTTCGAGTCAACCCGATCTGGAAGTGAGTTTAGTTAGTCTCGGTGAAATATTTAATTGTGTCGAAAGAAAAAAATTGAGCGGAATACGTACTTGATACCAGGCACCCTGGGCGGTACTTCACAGGAAGATCTTGGTCGTTCGATGAACCCGTGAAGAGATTCCCTGTTTTCGTTTCCACCTCCACTCATGTGTTGATCTGCACAGTATAATTTGAGAAAAAAAAGGTTCAGAGAAAGGCAAAATAACATTAGAATGTGAAATACTCAAATCAATTGCTGATTATGAAAGTTCAGTTCACTTTCGATTCAAGATTAAATCAAGGCTATATTACTAATCGTTACAGATTTGTAATCAAGAATTTTATTTTAAAAGATTGTTGTTTGTGAAAAGATATCTTGTTTGTGAATTCTGCAATTTGCGTCTCATATGGATTATTAGGAAATCGATATGATTCAGAACTACTTTCAATTTATTTTATTTTATTTCAGGCATTCAATTGTGGACACTTGATAATTTAAATACTATCAAAATTGTGTCCCTATATACTAATATACTGCCTTATGAAACCTTCTTTTTTTTAGATTTTTAAAACCTTGAATCGAAAATTTCTTCATTTTGGTAAGAAAATGATCCCTTATTTTTGCTACATTTTGTAAAAAATATTTATAGGTCTCTATGGAGATTTTATGCCGAAAATTCGACTTTTTAAAAATTTTACATTTTTATTTCTACCATTTTAAATATCCCATCTTGTAGAATGCCGGAAATTCGTTATCAGGGTGCCATGTGATCCTCAAATTTTTTTCGTAATGAAAAAAAAGGTGGGTATTATTATTCACTCTTAAAGCTGCGATTTTATGATTAAGTTGAGATGACTTCAAATTCATGACTAAACAAATGTTTAATTTATGAAACGTTCAGGAAATATAAATTACCTTACTGACAATAATTTCTACTATTTAGAAAAAATTTAAGCAATTCTTGTCCTACAATTAAAATATAGGTGTTACAAAAAATTTAAAAATCGATAAATCATTGTTAAAGGAAAGTCAAAATAAAAATTTCGAATAACTATTTATTTGCTAAGTTTACTTTTTTAATTGCACTTAAGGTTATATAAATATAATTTTCCTAAGATTCTTGAGAAAATTCAAAAACATTTTTGAAGATTTCAGATGTCAAATCAAAATTTCAACAAGAAAGTGTATTTTCAACCAAGCAATTGAATATGCAACCAAAAAAGATGAATTCTCGACGAAAAGTGTAATAGTAGATATTTCAACAAAAAATATTTTTATTTTAAATCATAAACAGTCGAATTCAACTAAACAACATAAATTTTCAATAAAATAGTTTCATTTTCATCCAAAAGAGATTTTTCAGTCAAGCAACAAAAAAAGTTTCAACCAAATTATAATTTGACGGGAAAAATAATTTTTAATACAAAACAAAAATTTCGAATAACTATTTATTTTTTAAGTTTATTTGTTTTTACGGTTATATAAATATAATTTGCCTAGGATTCTTGAGAAAATACAAAAAGATTTTTGAAGATTTCAGATATGTCGGAAAAGTATCCAGAAAATTGTAAAGAAAGTTTTTTATTTTACAGAACTTTACAAAAGTTTAGGAAAAATTCGAGTCGATTTAAAAGATATTTAGGAGGGGTAGAAGTTTGTAAACAAAACTATGAATATTTTATAAATTTTCGGAGATCTTTCAGTTTTTAAATATTTTTAATCTCTTCAAAACTTCTAAAATTGCTAAATATCTTTTAAACTGAATCGAATTATTCCTCAGGTTTTGCAAAATCTATCAAAATAAAAAAAAATGCTTAAAAATCTTCCAAATACTTTTTTGAAAATTTCAGAAATATTTAAAAGTAATTTAAAACTCTTTTTAAATAATCTCTTAAAATTAATTAAAAAAAATAAACAATCATTAAAAATTTTCCCAGGAATCGTTAGAGAATTTTTTTATTCTCTTGAAACCTTCTCAATTTTTTGTTTGAAATCTTGAAAAATCTACGTTTAAATTTTTAAAAATCTTTTTGAGTTTGAAATTATTATTAAATCTTTAAAAACTTCTAAATATCTCTTACAATTATTCGAATTTTTTCTCAAATGTTGTAATCTTGAAAAATTGAAAACTGTTGCTTTAAAATCTTCTACATTTGTCTTCGAAATTTTAGGAAATCATTTGAAATGTTTTTAAATCTTTTTGGATTTTCTCTTAAAATTCATTCTTTTTAAATAAAAATCATATAAAATTTCCTCAGGAACCTTAAGACATTTTTTTTATTTTCTTGAAACCTTCAAAATTGCTTAAAAAGCTTCTTTTTGAAAATTTTGAGTAAAGTATGTATTAAAAGTTAAATAACGGAAAAACATAATTATATTATGTTAGTTTTTAGATTTTTAAAAAATGTTTGGGGATGATTTTCACTTCTTAATCTCAACTTTAGCATAAAATCGCCTTTAAGGGTGTTAATATCCACCTTAAAATATTTTTTTCTTTATAACAAACAAACTTTGAGGGTCACATGGCACCCCAATAAACAACTCCCTATATTATTCAAGATGTGATACTTAAAATTGTAGAAATGAAAATTTAAAAACTTAATGAGTCGAAATTTCAGCACAAAAACCTCCTTAGCGACCACTAAATATTTTTTTAATCTGGCAAAAGTAGAGTCAAGGTTTCTAGAAAATCTAAAAAAAAGGATTTCATGAAGGGCATTACTATATATATCACATTTTAACTCGAATAAGATTTATTATTACAGAAACTAAAACTCTGATTTAAATGGTAAATTAGATTTCTGAAGTTGGAACACAATATTACTGAAATATTATTCTCTGGAAAATTAACTTTGCTGCAGAATGCAGAATTCAGAAAACTGGAATATAAACTTTTTTAATTCTGGAAAGAAACTGAACCTCCTTCAATCCATATAATTGATGTCCGATTAATCCAAATGCAAATGAGTTCATTAGGCAAATGATTGGGAATCTTACGCAAAAGGAAATACATTTTCGTAAACGATTTTAAATTTTCTGAATTAACCATTTTCCCTCATATGCGATAAGTCAGAATTTTCCAATCACTTTAGAATTTTTATCCTTCTTTCTAGTCAAATTTTCCGTTCAAGATAGAAGTTAAAAAAACTGGTTTCTAATAATTTAATTCCTTTGAAATATGCTAGATGTAAATCCTTCAAAATTCATAATTCAGTCGTCACTCTTGATTTTTTACATTTTAAAATTAGAGGCCTTCAGATTTTATCGCTTCAAAATTAAAAGCGTTTCGAATTTTATTGATTATAAATTGAAGGCTTTAAATTTCAATAAAAATTAATTTGTTCACAAAAAATTTAAAAAGGACCAAAATATTACAATTGAGGCCCCGGATGCAATAACCGACGGGACGCTCGGCTTTGCATTTCTCTCTTCCCATTTGAGATAAAATGACGCAAAAAGTTATCTGAAACTCAAATTAAAAAAAAAACCACTCGAAAAAAATATGAGCATATAGAGCTTAATAAAGAGCACAATTTTCGTGTGGAAAATTTTTTTGTGCGATTTCAAGTTTGTGAAAAATAAAATATAAACTGCAAATTTTTAAGAACGGAATTCAATGCGTTTTTTAAATAAACTCGCCGTAACTTTTTTTCAATTGGCCTCAATTACAATCCTGAAAAAATTTAACTTGTTAATTTTGAAAATTTTGAAATGTAAAGCGATAAAAACCTGGGTTTATACCATTTTAGGAGATTAAAATTTAATCCTTCACAACATTTTAATGTCTTTAAACTTGAATGAATGAAACAAAAAATAAAAATACCTCCAAATTTGAATATCTCGAGACCCGAAATCCTTGTAAATTAAAACTTGCAAGATCGTATCTGCTTCAGGAAAGTTAAAACAATTTAAACTTTTTTTGAATCCTTATAAAAGTTTAGTGGAAAATATAAAATCTTAATTAAAAGTTTTTAATGAGCAAAAGAGTATCAAATTTTACATTTTCACCGATTTTAAATTATTTATTAAAAATATAAGAGCTCTTCTAGATTTTACAGTGCTTTAGAACTTGAATTCTTTCGCTAATTGTAAATGTTCCCCTAATGAGGTTTTTGATCACATTTTTTTTAAATTTGAATATTCAGAATATAACAGACTCTAATTTAAAGACGTTTAAATTGAATTATTTAGAGTCCAAATAATTCAAAATTCAGCCCTTGGCAAAAATATATTTAATTTTGAAAACCTCAGGACTCGAAAACGTGAATGTAGAATTACAAAATGGAAACCTGATTTTAAAAAACAATTGCACAATTCTCTAGAGAATTGGACACATAATTTAATTGTCGGATGTGGAGCGCAGGCAATTCGTTCCGCTGATAGGAGATAAATCATACTAACGATAAGAGAAGAGGAAAGCAATTTTTCCTCATGCGTCTGATTGCGACTGTATTGGGAAGGTGTAAGAGGTAATTTAAATTGACTATTCATGATTCAATACATGCGAATGAACTATTCGGAAAGTTCGTTGGGAGAAATTTAAGGCATCCTGCGATTCGCAAAAATTTCAATTTTCCAGGCCCTGAGTATCTTATTGTTAAGCTCAGATTACTGTTAAGCCCAGGAGATCAATAATGTTAACGCAAAACAAATGTTGTAAGGGGTCATCCACAAATTACGTAAAACATACGTAAAATACATAAATTTTCAACCAAATAGTTAAATTTACAACAACAACAAATGATTTTTTTATCAAATAGTTGAATTTTCAACCAAACATATAATAGTTCAATTTTCTGTTAGAAAAATAAATTTTCAACAAAAAAAACGGATTTTAAACAAAATAATTAAATTTTTAACCAAAGAAAAATTTGTAAATAAAAAATAGAATAGATAAATTTCCAGGAAAAAAACAAAAATTCTAAACCAAATCAAAAAAATTGCAACGAAATGGTTAAATTTTCATCCAAAAAAAGATAAATTTTCCAGAAACAATGCAGTTGTTAAATTTTCAGTTAAGGAAGTGAGTATCCAACTAAAATGATGAAACTTCGAAAAAAATGAATTTCAACCCAAAAGATTAAATCTGTACCGAAAAATCAAATTTTTAAAGAAAATACATGAATTTCCAACAAAAAATAGAATAGTTCAATTTTCAGCTAGAAAAATACATTTTTAATTAAAAAAATCCGCCCGCTTCGCGGGCACATTCTCATAGCGCGCTTCGCGCGCGGCTCGCTTCGCTCGCAAGTTTCAGCGCGCCTAGGGCGCGCACCTGTTGGATCTCGCGCTTCGCGCTCACATTTGTCGTCTAGGTTTTCATACTTCGTGTCCTCGCTAGTGCACGCTTCGCGGGCTAATACTCTCTTA
>CAKNYM010053182.1:645036-689101 GCA_932195095.1 Andricus curvator | reverse complement strand
TTTGGTTCATTTGAACGTTCAGAACTTCAAGCACATCAGGTTATCCCGTATCTTTGTAAGGCATTAAAAATAATTTCTTTCTAAAATAAACAAATAAAATCAAAAACGCTAAAACAAGTTCGAACAATAACAAAAATAATTATTTTCCCCTACTTTTCTGCAGATATTTAAGGAATATATTTATGGTTATGATTTTAAACGTGGAACTGCCATGTGGTTGCGCCTTCACATGTTGCTTAATATCAGCTAAATTATGCCACGTAAACTTTGTCTCTCCCACGGTAACATTCCAAATGTATGCTTGTGTTTTTTCCGATTTTTTCTTCTTTTTTATTGAAGTAAAGAGAAGCAAGCTTAACTCTGAGAAAACCTTTTCAGAAAAGGAAAAAAAATGTCTTCAACACAGAGAGATGAAAACGTGACCCGAATTTCTATTCAGAGCTTACATTTTACACTTTTTTTTCATAAAAATGAAACCTTGTAATGCTGTTTCCTGCGAGTGGAGACTCGAGTTTTCCACAAATCGAGTCTATGGGAAGTGCACCTTTGAAATATAATTAGATTCTTAACTCAATTGTGGTCACAAACTTTAAAAGGTTTTAGTACATTCTCAAATGATACTAGAGGACTGGTAATTAAATTTTAACAAACAATAATAACGTGTATTCTAAAATAATTCCATACCGTTGCCACCTTTTATTTTCTGTAAATAGAATACTAATATAAATGTTTATTATTAAAATATCAATCAAAACAGTTTTTTGTTTGTTTTATTATTATTATTTTTGTGATGCTTTTTTTAATAAACTAAGGAAACACGTACATATTTTTAAGTTTCAAACAAAATTTTTTCTCTATTTTTTACGAATCCTGAAACATGACCCATTTTCACACAAGATCCGTAAAAATAGAAAAAATACATTTTGAAACTTAAAAATGTGAACTTGTTTCTTTATTTTTTAAAAAAGAGTATCATAAAAACAATTAAATTTTTTTTTTCAATTTTAGATACAAATTAAGAAAAGTGCATGTTTTCTTACTTTTTTGTCTTCCGTCTTCACCTAAAAAAATTGGAAAAAGATTTTTTTCATACACAAAAAATTAAAAATTTTCAATCGACTTGCCCGGCGGTGAAAAATTAAAAAAAAATTAATTTGTTCGTAATGCCACAAAGAAACTTTTCAGTGCTAATATCACTGGATCTAATCATTTTGAGTTTTTCGGCCAACTCTAGTATAATAATAATAATAATAATTTATTAACATAATTCATTTTAAGGGAAACCGGAAAATATGTTTTTTTTAAATACTTATAATTTGATTTTAAAATCTAATTTTACAGGGAAGCATCACTTTGTCTCTTGTGCTAATTTCCCGGTGCGTTATGGGAATATGCCACCCATACATAAAATCGATATTTCGCTCAGCCCCTATCAAATAGAGTGAAAGTTACACCGGCAAAGCAGAGGGGACGACGAAAATCTCTAAGTAACGTGACATGCGACAAAATGCGAGATAAAACTTTCCATGTGATATAAGTCATATAAGAGTATAAGCCAGTCCTATTAAAGCACAATTTGAAGTTATTAAAAGAAATGAAATACAAACTCTGAATAAGGAAAGTGAAATTAGTATTTAAAATTCTTTATATGAAAACAATCAAGAGGTTGTATTAGATTAATTAAAAATACTTATTAATAATTAAAACAAATAGTAAGTAAAAAAAAGAAAATAGATTCAAGAGAAGATAGTTTTTAAACAAGAATATAGTTTTGAAAACTGAGAATCTCATGTTCAGTAGCAAACTAATGAGCCTTAATTTAATGTAATCAGCTTCAATTAAGTTAGTTCGTTTTGAAGTAGCAGTTTCTTAATTAGGCAATTATTAACTCTATGGCACATTTCCAATTAAATTTCTTATCTAATGGAAGTGTGTTTACAATTATGAACATCTCTATACAATCGAGAACAAATCCTACGATAAGATATACTGTGAAATTAATCATTGTATTTCAGATTTTGCAAAGTCGCACATATTTTTTATGTAAAGAAATTATAGGATGAGGCTGATTTGGGGAAAAAGGAGACATTAAATATGACAAATAAATCCCAGTAATGCGACGCCAACATTATATTGAACCAACCCCGAGTGGACCCTAATGGAATCCCATTCACAGTTTTCTCCATCAATGGAAGTCCCTGACACGAATCAGAATGCAAGGATATAATCGTGAAAAAAAGAGTTCGAAGTGAATTGTCATTCGCTTCATCGAGGTTGATTTTATTTGAATTTTAAACTTCTACCAATTTCGAAAATATGTGTTTCAGAAAACATCTACAGAATTTTTTACTGGATTCAATACAATCTTTTTTATATGAACTTTTGCGTTTCATTTGCTTTGAAAATTACTTTATATATTTACGCCGACTGAAATAAATTTGTTTATTTAAAGTATGTTTTAAATTTATAAAAACTAATACAATAAGGAGTCACTTTTTAACTATATAAAATGTTTTTTTAGATTAGGTTATCAAATATTTGTTGGAACATCATTTTGCATTACAAATTGAAAATTTTAAAGTCTAAGGTAGTGTCGTGCCAAAAGTCAGGTCTCTGGAAAGAAAGTTTTCTACACTGAGAGACTTTTTGTTAGAATAAATCATAAAAATGAATGAGAATTTAGTATAATATCGTTCCAAAATAGGGAAAACAGGGTTTGCGTATCAAAAATTAATATAGTGGTTTTTAGCCGGCAGAATTAATATTTTTGTTTGAACAAATGGAAAGAATGTTGCATTAACTCTTATAAAACTTGCGAGAATTTAAAATTCACTATATCAAAGTTGGCAAGCGAAATTAAAACGATAGTAATACAATTTATTCGAAAGAGTGAAAACATCTTTTGAAGTTGCCATACAAAGCATATGAGAATCTCAAACGACTATATGAAAAATAACTCCCTCCACCAAAAGATTCAACCTTCAGAAGGAGGAACTAAATACACAAACTAAATACAATTATATAAGGAAACACGCGTACAATTATAATTTGTATTATTATATACTTAATTTATTCACTACATACATAATCGCACGCTTAATCGCTATGAAAAATCGGAATCGCTGCGGCGAGATTCGAACCTAACTTTACCCGAAGCACTAACGCATTTTATTCCTAACAACTAAACCCCACGGCTAACTTATATTATGGAATATTTGGCAAAAATCTCGGCAAAGCTGCGTCGCTTGACAATTCAGGGCAGTATGAAAAATATCTGGGCCCTGTTTCACGAGTGATTTGTTGCTTCAAAAATTTGGTTAATAGATAGGTTAAACATTTTATCACTTTCAATGATTGAATTGATTTTTTATAAAATACATTTTTTTTAAAGAAACTGATAATATTCTTGTATGAATAACATTATCCAATCTGATATCTCAGTAACTCATTATAATAAACCTCAGTGTATTTAGATGTAATATTTTATAAATTGCACTCATTTAATTAAATCCTATTATCTTAGTGTATAAATTTCGAGAGAAAAAATTCCTCATGTTTTGAATCCCATAGTAAATGAATGAATTGAAAATAGAAAGAGTTAACTTTTATTTAAAATGTTGTGAAACATAACCTTTCGGTCTACATGTGATAAAAGCGCCTGTTTCACTACTACCAAGCATCTTTTGACAGAACTAAGGAGTCAGATATACATAATGTGTACAATATTATATATTAATTTAAAAAAATATATATTTTCTGATAGTTAAAAGATTGTAGTAATAAAACATTGTTGAATATTTAAAAAAGAAGTTTGTGATTTTGAAAATTAACGCATTAAATGCTCTTTTTCCAATTTTTGAAAATCTGGACAGGGATTGAAGTAGAGAATAGAAATAAAATAAAGGTATACTTAATTTTCTCGTTCAGCGAATTTGTTGTTTCAAGTAATTTCTTAAAAATAATAATAATGGGATTTTACAATATTTACATGCATTAATCTAATTTCTAATTGAACCGAATTTGATTAGGACCGACCGCGGCCGGTGTTCCATGCGTTCCATATTCGGCTCTGCTCAATCGGGCTCGATCGGAAAACGGCGGAAACACTCGAGGAGCATTCTCAAACGAAACTATATGAAAAATCCACAATAAGGATTTCATAGTTTGCTATGCGTCTTAGGTTTCTGTCAACTTCATATAGACAATATCAATTTCTAAAATACGTTTTCGTGATTATGATATTCACTATTTTTCTTATTCAAATTATTTTTCGAAAACTCAGTAAAAAGAATATCACTTTTTCATTGTGTTAATTCTTGAAATGGAGATTCATAATATTTCGTATTTAGAATACTACTTTGTCGTCTTCGTGTTTTAAATACTCGTATAATAATATTAAACTTCGGTACTGTAATACGAATAAGTGTAATAAAACCTCGGTTTTCCCTATTTTGGTACGATTTTATACCAAATTCTAATTCATTTTTTTCATTTATTCTAACAAAAGGTCTCTCAGTGTATGATTTCAATAACTGAAAAAATATTACCAGTCAGCCATTTCCTATGTATTATTATTATTATTTTATGGTCTTCATTGTATACTTTTACAAGTTTTTACAATATTCTTTTGCCCTCTTAAATGATCAAATAGAACGAAGATACATATTTTCTCTATTAGAATTTTATCCTGAACACATAACAATTAAATCATTACATATTTCTATATCTATATTACAGTTCCCCCTGGTCTTAGGCTATGTTACTTCCCTATATCACTATTTTCTTCCGACTCAACCCCAACATCTAGATTCTTGATTACACTCTCTTTCGCAAGTCTTTCGAATTCTTTTGCATATCTGCAGAGCTCAGAGCTCAATTCTTCTTTTCAGAATATTTATTAGTTTCTGTTTAATTTCGATATGCGGATCTTTTTGTAACCGGGAATCAACCTCCCTGATCAGATCCCTTTAAATTAGTCTTCTCGCTTATTCGCAAATCCAAATTTGAGCCAAATTTTCTTCCGATACTCCACACAATCTGATCAGATCCCTTTAAATTCGTCTTCTTGCTTATTCGCAAATCCAAATGTGAGCCAAATTTTCTTCCGATACTCCACACAATCTACATAATGTATTGCTGTACCCTTTATTGCCTGACAAACCTACGTTCCCACATCTCAGTCTTGCCCACTGTTCCTTAAACTCCCCATTTACACCGTCTTTAAATCCCACTCTCTTAAAATGAACCAGTGAAATTTCACTGATTTCCAGTAAAATCTCACTGGTTGAAACAGCCAGAAGTGTGTCACTGACAATCAGTGATAATTCACTGGCTCATTCAGTGGATTTCCGGCACTGGTTTAATCAGTGAGGTTCACTGGTTTCTCAGTACCAGTAGTCATCTGGTCGTACGCCTTGTCGTCTGTCAGCTGTTTAGGTTTGACACTTATCATTTATCACTATTGTGGTAACAGTTGTAAAATTATCTTTTGAAAACCGCACTTTACTCTCACAACAATAAATGAAGGCCGGACTGCAATATAATGGGATATAATATGTTACGCCCAATTGTGGGAAGACCCGTCGTTATGTCAAAGTGTCGCGTCGCTCAAAGTCAAACCCAAGTGGCCGGGGGTCTTCTCACTTTCAAGCGAAAGATTTTATATCTCCTGATTATTGCAGCCAGGCGCCAAATACTTATAAAACAAACACTAGTACACAATAATGTTCGTTTTCTCTCGAGAAATGCCAAGACCTTTCATGTCTTGCCCGCGTGGAGCGCTATGTCACTCGTTCAACCTATCATTTGCCGTCACTGGTATATTCAGTAACGCTATTTTAGTTGAGTCACTTACTGGTTCAACCACTGAAAGTGGGAAATTCACTGGTACACCCGTGATGATTCAAAATACTGATTCAACCAGTGACAATTTCACTGGTTCAGTTTAAGAGAGCAGTATTTCTCCCTTTGAAATCCCTCTTTGTAATTTTTGTATAACTGACAGTATTTGGATTAGTCGATCCGTCCCCAATCAGATTGAATTTCTTGTTCTGACTTTCTTATAACCCCTCGTTCTAAATTACTTTGTATTTTGCCTTCATTTCCTTCGTTCCTCATTAAGCGTAATGTTTCTCCATCTCCTACTTCGGCCATCACTTTTTTCGATACTTCTCCCCATTTGGATGCGTTATTATTATCAATCGCTCTTAATTCCTCTTTTTATGAAAAATCGTTAAAACTTACGAAAAATAATTATTTTACCAATATCTTTTGTAATTGAATCTTCTCTCACTGTCTATTCTTATCAATTAAAAAAATGGGTAGATTGCAATAAAGAATGGCTTGTTTTTTTCGGGGAAAACGTTTCCTATAGCTCTACTGTTTCTAATTTATAAAATAAGCGAAAAAATCTTCTAATACAAATATTGTTTAAAAAATAAACAATTATTTTAACGATTTCAGCATACCGAAATTTACTTTCAAAATTGGAAACAGTAGAGTTTTAGAGAATGAGTTCACCGAATCAATAAGCCATCCTTTCTTAAAATTCAAATATTTTTCAAAAATTGGTCAGTAGCAATAGTAAGATCAAATTCAATTGCAAAAAACATTGTTGAAATAAATGCTTTTTGTAAGTTTTAATTTTTTTCATTGACAATAATGTTTTTGATCCTAAATATCATCATCAGTAATATTATTTTGATTCTTAAAACCACAGAAAAATTATTTTTTTTTCTGGGATCTGATTATTTTGACACGAGAACCACCTCAAAAAATTGAAGTTAATATATTTCACGGTTTCCAAAATTTCTAAAATTTCTTTTAAAAGATTGCTCTTTGCCGAACATCAACGCTTTCCATTCGTGGATTCCAAAATGTAAAACTTTTAAATATTTTGTTTTCCAAATTGAAGACCTTTCATGAAAATACATAAGCTTTCAAAATTTAAATTGATGAAATGTAAGCATTTTCCGAATTTGAATTGTAAAACAGGCTTTGCTTTTCAAATTTCAAAGTGTTCCAATTTTAATTTTGAAAAACATGAATGTCGAAAGGCCTTTTTCATACACTTTGTGCAAGTTCCTTTTGACTGATTCCTAAACCTAAAACATTTAACTTGGATTTTTCCATAAAAATCCTTTAATTATGTCATTTTTTCTTGAACATAATGCCTTAAAGAAACGTAAAAAAAGTTGTAACTAAAAAATTAATTTTTAAACCAACTCAGTAGCATTTTCTGGAAAAGAAATAAATTGTTGATGAATTTACCATATAAAAAAATATGTTAGAAATATTCTTGCTTGATATATTTTTTTTACAAATTCCATGCTTAAACTGTATTTTTTAAATTTATTATCAAAGCTTCTAATTTTAAATACTTAAAATTCGACTTTTCTCTGATCTTAATTTTTAAATTCTTTTTTAAAGAATGTTCTCTTTTTGAACCGTGAAAGCAACCTTAAACGCAGATCATATTATCATTATTATTACACTGAAAAAAATGTTTGTTTTAATCAAATAAATTGCTTCATTGATATAAGGCTAGCAAAAATATTTGAGGTCCCGGAAGCTGGAATTACCCATAATTTAGTGCTTATTTAGTACTAATTTATGCTGCAGAAAAAAATTTTGTGCCCGGTAATTTTGGTCAAAAACATGTAGTAGTGCCAGCTTCAGCTGAAGCCACAACTCCGGTATGCGAAATTCGGAAACTATTAGTGATATTAAATTCTCCTTTGTGCATGAATTTAGTGCTTATTTAGTGCTAATTCATGCTGCAAAAATTAAATTTTGTGCCCGGAAATTTTGGTCAAAAACATGTAATGCTGGCTTCAAGTGACTCTGGTATGTGAAACTTGGAAACTATTAGTGGTATATTCATTCAAAAAGATCTAGAATCGATGACACAACAGTTTAGAAATGTTTTTCCGTAGAACTGTAGAAGTATAAACATTTGTTGAATTTTTTATGAACAAATAAGTGGATGAAAATAATTTCGTGGGATTAGTAGTGGCTGACTAACCTGAAGCCAGCATTACTAAATGTTTTTGACCAAAATTACAGGGCACAAAATTTAGTTTTTGCGGTATATATTAGCACAAAATAAGCACTAAATTCCTGCACAAAGGAGAATTTAATACCACTAATAGTTTCCGAGTTTTACATACCAGAGTCACCTGTAGCCAGCATTACAACATGTTTTTGACCAAAATTTCCGGGCACAAAATTTAATGTTTTCGGCATAAGTTAGCACAAAATAAGCACTACATTTCTGCACAAAGGAGAATTTAATACCACTAATGGTTTCCGAGATTTATATACCAGAGTCACCTGAAGCTAGCATTACTAAACGTTCTTGGTAAAAAAAAGTGCCCGGATTTTGTGCATAGCACAAATCCAGAGCACTTAATTCGCACTAAATTCCTGCGCAAAGGAGAATTTGATATCACTAATAGTTTCCGAGTTTCGCGTACCAGAGTTGTGGCTTCAGCTGAAGCCAGTATTACTACATGTATTTGACCAAAATTTCCGGGCACAAGATTTGATTTTTCGGCATAAATTAGCACTAAATAAGCACTAAATTCCTGCACAAAGGAGAATTTAATACCACTAATAGTTTCCAATTTTCACATACCAGAGTCACCTGACAATCCTAGTTTTTAGTAAAAGAATTTCCGCCGAAAAAATCACTTCGATTTAAAAAAAGCCGGGTTCCTTGACTCTTTAAAAAAATATATATAATCACATCGGATTTTTAAAAATCTCGAATCTTCAGTACACAAAAAATTGACATTCTTTTATCCAAATAAAAACTCAAATTTCAGAAAATAATGAAAACCTCATATTCGAAGACAATAAAACTTTCGTTGTACAAGAGTGTGTAAGATCTTATGACTACTTTTTTCAGAGATGAGTCATCAATAGTCTCTAAGATGTCTGGAATTTGTTCGGCTCCAAACAAACGCCACCGAAAGAATGAAAATATATTTTATTACTCCGAATCGCTTCTTAAAAAGTAGGTCAATTTTCTTCTAAAAAAATAATTCAACAGAAGAAAAAAAAATTCAACTCGTCTTAAAAAATTCAAATTTATTTTGTAGCAGGCTCTATAGCAAAAAGAACTGATCTAAATTATTTAAATATGATTTCCTTAAATTATTTAAGAGAAGGATATCTCTTGTGTATAATTCGCTTTTTATCTTAAACGATGCCCAATTTATTCAATGGAAATGTTTATATTCCAGAGCTTGTTACTCGTAATTTTAACTATGTACTTTTTATCACAGACAGCAAAGTACATTTTTCTGAAAGTCTTTGTCGTGAAAAAGAGCGGAAATAAAGCGATTTAATATTCCTGACACGTAAAATCGATGCCGGTCTCGACTTTTCATTGCCAATATATTATTTCAAATTTGCAAACGAAAATCAGTATTAGGTTTAGGCTTTAAGGAAAGGGAAAAAAATTTCCTATATATATATTTTTTTTTCTATATTAGAAGTCGATTTCGATGTGCAATGATACAGTACAGAACTAGCTAACTTAAATGTTGATCGAAAATGGATTTATTGCATACCAAATTCTTAAAAAATCAAATACACATTGTGGTAAAAGGATTTTTTCAAAATAGCATTTTTGAATACAATAATAAAATGTATTAAAAATTCCAGTTACAATTCAATTAGAATTTTAGCACAGCAATAAGTTTTTTAAACCTTTTAGAATTGATAATTCTTGAAATTATTATCATTTAATGATAATAATTTTTATTTTTGTAAAAAATTGAAAATTTGTTTTCAATTGTTATTCAAAGCCGAGTTTAAAACCCCATGAAATCTTAATCTCAAAATTCTCCGCTAACTCGGGAACATGTTATTTTGTTTTTAAACTAAAAACTCCATTTTTTATAGCAATCCGCAGTCAAGCCTGGTCCAATTTTACATTAGTGTCATTTTGAGTTTGAAAACTTCCACATCAATTTCATCGAACTGGATAACTTTTTTTGATCAAACTTTTTTGGTCTCAATTTAAAAATACTTCAGTTCGGGAGTGGACACTCGCTTTATTTTTGAAAAGTGATTTCGATTTAACAAAATGTTTTTTCGCTCTTTTTAAAAGTTCCCACTTTCATGGTTATCTAGTTCTGCACTGCCACCCTTAATTTATGAAATATACAAAATGTATAAAAATAGTTTTTCTTTATTCTCGATGTTTAAATATTCACATCTAAAACTGTGGGAATGTAAATTTGCAGTTTGTAACTCAACAACAAAGTTTCTTGAATACATTTGAAAGAGCGGAAATGTAAAACTTCCAGCAAGGAGAACAGTGGGACGCGATTGGTTGCTAGTTCCGGTTGGAAGCGACATTACTTCTCTTGGAGACAATGTCTCCTTATTATATTCAAATTAAAATCGCGTAGGATAAGAAAAACGCAAATTGAAAAGTTACGAGAAAATTGTCCTATCTTTTAATTGAGAATTCATTACGCGTCATTCGAGTTCAAATGTAGTTGAAGTTGAATTCGAATTTATTTAAAAATTCGTATTCTTTATCAGGGTTGACTTTAAGCGTTTATAATAATAATTGCTACTACTAATAATAATACAAATAATTGCTTTATCATATAAAATTTGAAAAAATTAAACCTTTTAGAACTCCAAGGAAAAATATACAAGGTAAATTATTGTAAAAGTGATTTCAGACTGTAGAGAGCAAAATGCCTCCATAACAGGGGAAACAGGATTATTATTATTATACCATTAAGCCATTTTCCTTTCGGGGTAGGCGTGACTTGCTCGGTTGGAAAATAGCAGTGTGTATATGGGTGATTTAAAAAAAATAGGGGAATAAATTCTTTTAAATAAAATTAATGGCGGTACCATATTCCTAATGTTTCATGTCTCCATATATTGTATTTTCAACCAAATCATTGCATTTAGAACCAAATAGTTGAACTTTCAAGCAAAAGAGACGCATTTTCAACAAAAAAGTTGAATCTTTAACCAAATAGTTAAATTTTTAATCTACGAAGATGAATTTGTAACCAAATGATCGAATTTTTCAACAAAAAAGCTTAAACTTCCAAAACTTCAACCAAAACCGATTGCCTTTTTAGCCAAATAGTTGAATTTTCAATCCAATAACAGGAATCTTTTAAAACAGTTGAATTTTTATCCAAGAAAGATGAATTTCCAACCAGAAAAGATTACTTATGACTTTTCTATCAAAAGCCGAATTTTCAATCCAGAAGGATATATTTTCTATCCAAAAAGACGAATATTAGAACAGCTGAATTTTCAATAAAATGATTAAATTTTCAACCAAATAGTACAATTATTAATAAAAAGAGATTAATTCTAAACAAAAAATATAATAGTAGACTTTTCAAATAAATTGAATTAACTTCTCTACAATCTCACCAATCTCGGCACCACACAATCATCGCTACTTAACATTTTCATGCCAAAAAATTCAACCAAAAAGCACAACTTTTTAAACAAAATAGTTGAATTTTCAACACAATAACGGAATTTTCCACCAAATAGTAGCATTCTTAACCAAAAGTGATTAATTGAATCCAAAATATAAAAGTAGACTTTTAAAATAAAAAGAATTACCTTTCAACCAAAAAAGATGACCTTAAGAAGATAGTTGAATTTTCAACACAATAATGAAATTTTCCATCAAATATTAACAATTTTCAACCATAACAGATTAATTCTGCACCCAAAATATAATGGTAGACATTTCAAATAAAAAGAATTTACTTTCCACCAAAAAAACATGACTTTAAGAAGATAGTTGAATTTTCAACCAAATAGTTGAATATTCAATCAGCAGAGATGAAATCTGAACCAAAAATATAATAGTAGTCTTTTCTCATAAAAAAGATGACTTTTTAAGAAAACAGTTAGATTTTCAACAAAATAAGCAAATTTTCATCCGAAGAAGACGACTTTTCCACCAAAGTTGAATTTTTAAACCAAAAAGAGTAATATTCTACCCAAAAAGAAGAATGCTGCACAAAACGGTTAAATTTTCGACCAAAAGAGATGAATTTTGACCATAAAATATAATAATAGACTTTTGAAACGAAAGAAAAAGAAGTTAAAATAAAGCAGATGGAAGAGGAGATTAGGGTGTGCAAGGAAAGGGCGGAAAAAAGGCTTGAGAGGGCGGAGTGCAGGACGGAAAGGGAAGTAGGAGATGGGGCTGGGGGGAGGGAGATTAAAGGTATTTAGGAGAGGGTGGCGAATATGATAGAAGAGAAAGTAGGAGAGCGTAGGAATGAAAAGGAGGAGAGGACGGATATGGAAAGGATAAGGGCAATGGAGTTGAGAATGGAGAGAAAAGAGAAGGCAGACAGGAGAAATAATATTGTGATAAGAGGGTTGAAGCTTAAGAGCTGGGGTAATGCGAAATAAGAATAGGATAAAAGCTATGGGAGTTTTCATCGATCACGGTTTGACGAGAAAGGAAAGGGATGTGCAGAGAATGCTGTACGACAGGGCTAGGAGGGAGAGGAGTGAAGGGAGGTCGGGCGGGACGAGGAGAAAGAGGTGTTAAAGGAAGTGCAGGGGAATTTGTTTCGTAGGAAGTAGGGGGGTGGGTGTAATACAGGGTAGAGGAGTAGTGAAGGTGCTGTACTGGGTTAATTACAGGAAAATTATAGAGGGATTACGCTAATGAATACGGCGTATAAAGTATACGCGATTGTGGTTAGGGAAAGGCTGCGGAAGGATGGCGCGTTTCCTTCGGTGGATAAGAGGAGGTTGTGGGAGGCGATGGAGGATAGGGGAGTGGAGAGAGGCTTGATTGAGAGGGTAAGGGAGATATATGAAGATACCAAAGATAAAGTAAGAGGAGGGGATTTTGGACGGATTCTGGATGGATAGGGGGTTAAGGCATGGGTGTCCGCTTAGCCCAACGCTTTTTGCGATTTTAATTTCGGATATGGAAAGTAAGCTGGAAGCCGGGGTGGTAGGAGGAGCCAGGATAGGAGGGGTTGGAATTTGGTCACTAGCGTATGCAGATGACATAGTGTTGCTGGCAAGAAGCGAGGAGGCCTTAAAGGAGTGATGAAGAGGTTGAGAAGAAGATACCTGGATTATCCTGTTCTTATCCAGGCTGGATAAGAACAGGTTAGAGCTGAATGCGGAAAAGTCCAAGGTTATGGTGTTCAGAAAAGGAGGGGGAAGGGATAAGGGAGGGGAGTGGAAGTGGAAGGGAAAGACGGTGCAGGAGGTGACAGAGTTTGTGTACCTGGGATTCTTGTTTCGGAGGAATGGGGGAGTGGAGGGTCACATAAAAGAGAGAGTGAGGAGGGCAAATGTGGTGATGAGGCAGGTGTGGGGTTTGGGAAAGAAGTTATTCGCAGATGACTTTGGAAGGAGAATGAAATTGTTTGACTCGCTAGTGATGAGTGTGCTATTGTATGGAGTAGAGGTGTGGGGTTGGAAGGAAAATGAAGAGGTGAATAGGACACAGGAGAGGTATGTAAAGTGGACACTGGGGTTGGCAAGGAACACGCCTAATTATATTGTCAGGAGGGAGATGGGGAGAAAGAGTGTAGGGATTCTAGCGGGGAGTCGGCGTGTAAATATGAGGAGAAATTTTTGGAAGAGGGGGGAAGTAATCTGGTTAGGGAGTGTTGATGGGAGAAGGAGAACAGGCGAGGGGGTGGGAAGATGATGGTTGAAAGGGAAAGGTAATTTAGAACGCATGGACAACAGATGGATGAAGAGAGAAGGACGCACGAGGGCGGAAGGTATATGAGTTGGTTAAGAAAAACGGAACGAAGAGAGAGAAGACAGCAGGAGAAGAGAGAATAAGAGAGTCAATGTTTAACGGGAACTATGTGTAGATTATTCCAAGGGCGAGAGCGCAATATTTATGTCAGAAAGGAGAGAAAGGAAGTCAGGAGCTTATAGCGAGGATGAGATGTGGGTGCATGGAGGGTTTTAATAGGTTCTGGCTCTCTAGGGAGAAGAGGATGTGTGAACTGTGTGGGAACAGGGATGCAAGAGTGGAGCACTGGTTGGAGGAGTGTGTAGAGGTGGAAAGAAGTGGGATAAGCATGGAGGTATTGATGCATGAAGGGGGGACACAAGGGCAGTAGCATGGGTGAAGGGAGTGTTGGGTAAGATGGAGAAGAAGAGAAGGAAGGAGGGAGAGGAATGGCGAAGGAAAGATTGTAAATAGGAGAGGAAGTAGATATAAGTAATCTGTAAATATTGTAAACAGTAGATAAGTATTAGGTATTAGACGCGGAAGCAGAGTTTGGCAATGCGAGAAAGTAGGGACATGCGAGCGATGCGAGGCGAAGCGAGGAAGGCAAGGCGATAAGAGCGTGCGGTCTTGGAGATAAGGTATGGATGGATGTTAGTTTTTAAGGGTTAGTTTTAAGAAAATTCTGTAAAAAATGGAAGTGTAAGCAAGACAATTTTTTAAGGCCAGCAGGCTGAAAAATAAACGTTTATCTAATCTAATAGACTTTTCAATTAAAAATAATGAACTTTCAACCAAAAAAGGTGGATTTTCTTATTGGCTTTTATTAATTCAGTTCTTATTTAAGCGAATAAACGAGAAAAAGTGGAATTTTCTTGAAAGAGAGAACACAGGGATTTAATGAACCGCGCAGTGGAAATTCTTCACAAGGAAGCAACTGATGTGGTTTCAGCATATAAAGTATATAAATTGTGACGATCCGCAAGAAAAGGGCCTATTTTGTCGATCGTAGTTTAGGAGATATTCGCGTTTTTCGTGATCCAGGATCTAAAATATAGATTTTGAAATTCGATAGGAAATTATACTTCAATCTGTGCTGTGTTTAGTAACATTATATACTTCTATGTCCTCGAAATAACCGAAGGTGGGTAAATTTTATATCTGAAGATGAAATATATAACATTTGAACTTATGGCACTCTCCAACTTCCAATCAGCTTTTCCCGATAAGCGATTTCTCAATTTATTTCTAAAACATTTAGAATATCCCTAATTATAACGTATTCGTTCTTAAATATGAAAGTAACTTTAGTATTTGAACACTTCATCAACACAAGATGTAAATTTTTCAATATATATATATATATATATATATATATATATATATATATGTATGTATAGCATAAAAGGAACACTCATTTTTAAATAAAACATTAATTTGAAAATATAAAATATAAAACGATCTTTGGTATTTTAATGGAAATTGTCGGTAACACTGACCACAATTTACAAAAGTAAAGAAAAATCTGAAAAATTCCCGATTTTCAAAAAAATTCCTGGCTATGTCCCGGCTGCTTCCCGGTATTCAAAATTCCAAGCTAATTCGCGGTCAGTGGCCATCCTGTTTATCCATATCCACAATTTAAATATCTTAGGGATCCTCAAGGGAGAGTTGAGTTACGGAGCTACTTTTTAGCTACTGCACATACAAAGCTTATGAAAAATATTTGACTACTCATCCCGAATTTTGGAACGAGACACTTCGTTCTTGGTTAACGCGCGAAAAATGCAAACTGCGTTTAAATGTTATCTATGATTTATTCGATAATTTACAAGCGTCATATAGTTAAGTTACATTTTCCTTTAAATGAAAAAGGAAGAGATTGTGGACTCTGATTTGAAAATCGCGCGCTTTTGAAGTCTTCGGGTTCGGGTAAGCTTGGGCCAATTATTTTTAACAAAATTAATTTTTGCTTAGAATATTTAATTAGACCTTTGAGTGGATAATTTAATGAGAAGATTTTTTCAACAATTCAGGCTACGCACAATGATCTGAGAGGGATCATCCAAGTTTCCACAATCTAGCAAAAAACTTCGCGACCCGTTCCAGATGGGCAGGCCATTGCTGTGGATATAATTAGCTCTCGTATGTGCAGCTTTTTCCCAGAAAAAAATTGGTGAAGAAAAAGACGGTATCTTCAATCAAGGTCGTGGGAAAACTAACACGCAACCAAATGTAAGAAATAAAAAGGTTAAGCAATAAGTGATAATTGTCCCAGCAGTGGTGATAAGTGTTACCCTCAATTTTTATTTCTTTATCAACTAAACAGATTCCAAAGTTCAATGAACACGGGGAGCTTGAGAGTAAGTCATTAGGAAATCAGTGAGTAAAGAAACGATAAGAAAAGATTTTCTATTCCTAGATTCAAATATAAATATGAGATCGTAAAATTGCATTCTAGAATAGCTATTTCGCAGAGAAGAGTATTTGGGCTAGGAATAAAAATACAGAGATGCAAATGACGAAATTGTTTAGACGAAAAGTTCACGGCAAAAATTAGAAAAAAAGAAATATCTTGGAATTTCCTTAATTTGAGAATTGTAATTCTAGTTGGCTTACTAAATTTCGTTGCCCTTACACACGCAGTCTTATCAAAATTGAAAAATTATTCAATGTAGTAGACATGCGCCTACCAAAAAGGGTTTCATAGCCCATTTAATATAGTATTTCGACGGCTCCACTGCAGAGTGCTTCAGTTCTGGTTCTGCTCGTATACCACTCCAGGTTTTTTTCTACTCGTATCCAGCTCTAAGTCACTTTTAGCAATTTCTCAGGAGAGCCGATTAAAGTTTAAAATGTTTTTAAAATTCACAAATACGGTAGAAAATAATAAAAACGGTATTTATAGATAGCTTAAGTTTTTACATTAATATTATTAACAAAAATTTGCCAATAAACATGTTATGATTAACCGATGACTTCTCCCCATGGTTAATCATTTTGATTATTATTTCAAGTAATCAATAGAATAAAAACTATATTTGTCTAGAACTAGCATTCCAAGGGATGAGAAAGCTTTTTTATTTAAATATTTGGCTCATTTATACACGTTTTATATATCTAATATGCGTTTCTCCAATAATTTGTAGGTTATGTCATTCTATTCGCCAGTGTACCGAAATTAAAAAAAAATACTCTAGAAAATAAATGAAAACGGAATTATAAGGTAATTGATAATTGAAACTATAAGGGTTTCTGCCCGGGACTACGAAACCCTAAAAATAAAAAAATTTTTGTAAGTTATCATATTATATTATTATTATACCATTTAGCCATTTCCCTGTCGGGGTAAGCGTGACTCACTCGGTGAGGAAGGGAGTAATGTGGGGGAGAGGGTATAGATTTTTAGATTGATCTAGAATTCCCGTGTTATTTATTACAATAACACGTTCGTTTCGCAACACTGCCTTGACCCAGGTTGATGATCAATTTCTCTAGCGATCACCCCAAGTGAAGAGGCTCACAAAGTCATCATTTGAAGCTCCCCACTCGGGGCCATTAGTATCCAAGGTCCTTTCTTTCAGGCGGCATTCACTCCAAGGAAACTCTTTTCATAAACTATTTGTCGCCACACTTGTCTGTCCTGGCATACCTCTCTAGCTACCTTCACATCCATGCATTTTCTCATGCAAGCTCTTGTGTTTCTATGGCTTCTTATGTCTCTTCCAATTAGTGTCTCATTTATACATTCTAACCATTCTTTCCGCGGTCTGCCTCTAGGCACACTGCCATTTACTTTAACTTGATACACTTGTTTCGTTAGTCGTTAATCCTTTATTCTCTTAACATGTCCAAACCATCTCAAAGAATTTCTTTCACATGTGTCAACTAGTGTCTCTTCTACACCACATTCTTTAAGGATTATCTCATTACTCGCTTTGTCGATCAGTGTTTTGCCGCATATCATCCGCAGGAATTTCATGTTAATCGCGTTAATTTTACTCTTATACTTTTCTTGATAGGTCCAGCTCTCGCTACACAGTAATACAAGAATCTGAATTTGAAGAATAACTGAATTTCATTTTTAACTTAAATCAAGTAAGTGAATCAATTTCAACCATAATTTGTCTTAAATACCGTGTCTCTGTCTGAAATATGTATTAATACAAAGAACAACTGGTAGGTATGTTAACATTTAAATGATTTTCAGTCGTGCGATCCTGAAATTAATTTGTGCTAGCAGAAGTGTGTGCGCGAACTGCAAAATCTAGCGTATTTGTTCGCGTCTCTGAGACGCATCGATCGACCTATTGTTTAAACTTTTATGACTTACCAGTACCGATTTATGAAGTGTAAAAAGAGGGTTTATTTTGTTTATACAAGAAAAACTCTTTTGATGTTCAAAATACGACAATATTATATTCAGTGTATTTGTTCGCCTCCTTGAGACGCATCGATTGACCTATTGATAAACCTTCGATGACCCACCAGTACCTATTTATGAATTTAAAAAAAATTGTTCATCCTGTTTATATAAGAACATTTTTTTGATATTCAAAATACGACAATATTACATGTAGAGTATTTGTTCACGTCCTTGAGACGCATCGATTGACCTATTGATGAACCTTTTATGACCAGCCAGTAGGGGAGACCGGGTACGGTTGTGACAATTTTCATTTGATCGACTATAATTTTGTCAGTATGCCAGTTAGCTGGATGAAAGGAATTTTTTAGTGTGAAATGTATATTTGTCTACGAATAAATACTACCATTGTGTCCCTAAGTACAATGGTTAATTTATAGGAGCAAATTAGAAAAAAAATAAAAAATGTCACAACCGACCACACCCCGGGGACGGTTGTGACAGTGCTTGGGGTAATAATAATAATAATCATAATAATAATATTAACATAATAATAATATCGTACAAAGTAATCAGTTCTATTTAACCACTAATGTGTAACCTATAAAGATAAAAAACACTTGTTACTCTATCTGTACACATATAACAACAATTACTAAAAGAAATCGAATAAAAATATTTACTTTTTGCTGCTAAAAAGTACTGTAGTCCTCTGCAAGCTTCAATGTCACGCAAAAATTGACGCAATCCTGTGAAGCATGTTCAGAAGGGCCTGCCGCTCCTCTTTCCCCTTCCACTCAACCGGGTATTCCTTATAGTTACGCTAATATGACGACTGTCACAACCGTACCCTGGCACAACCGTACCCAGTCTACCCTACCGATTAATGTACTTTCAAAAAATGGTCTATTCTGTTTATATGAAAAAAACTTTTTTGATATTCAAAACACGACAATATTACATGTACAGTATTTGTTCGCGTCCTTGAGACGCATCGATTGACCTACTGGTGAACCTTTTTTGACCTTTATTTATTTGCGTCTTCGAGACACGTCGAATGACCTATTACGAACCTTCTATAACCTATTATGATCTATCAATACCGGTTTATAAATTGAAAAAAAAATGTTGTGTATCTTGTTGATATAAGGAAAACTTTGTTAATATTCGGAAAACAACTATAATGTATATAATATATTTGTTCGCGTCTTCGAGACGCATCGATTGCCAAAATTAAGAAGTTTTCATGCTCTACCACAACCTACCAATAAAGTTTTTAAATTTTTCAACAAAATTATTTACCTTTTTATAAGAAGATTTTTTTATATTGGGAATATAACAGTACTGCATTTGATGCAATATTGTTCGCGTCTTTGAGACGCGTAAATTGATCTTCTGACGAAGTTTAGAAGACCATCATTGATTAATCAATAGCTACTTAGAAAGTTTTAAGGAAAGTTACATTGTTTATATGAGGTTTTAATTTGAAATATAAAACTACCGTAGGTTGAAGAGTTGTTCATTGTAACAGAACACATCAATTGACATTTTGGTGGGCCCTCTGATTTTCTGAAAATAAAATATTCGGAAAGACAGAAACATAAGCTTGGCAAATATTGAACGTATCAATTTTTTTCTTTTGTTAGGGAAAACCTCCCTCTATGAGGAAGCAAATTTATTTGATACTGATGAGGAAGCAAAATGCTCATAAAATAAGCACAAATAAATTAATTTAGTAATAAATAATATAATAATAATAATTAATTTTGAAGCCCATGTTCTTTATGCTTGTATTCATTTTTTTCATCATTCTTTTCAAGTCTTCGATTGACTCTAACCTTATCATCTGCGAACGTTAATCCACATACCCTCACTGTCTCGAGATCCAAACCGTCTTCGTCGAAGAGGGCCATTCTTAGACACTTGTCCATGAAAATAATAAATAGCCATGAGGACATAACGCATCCTTAGTTTCCCATCAACACTTACACTCGCTTTGCTACCAGCATATATTGTTTTCATTGCTTGTAGGTGCCATTCATTGACTCCGTACTCTTTCAGGACTTCCCAAAGATTACTTCTATCCACCTTGTCAAAAGCTTTTCCTAGATCAACAAATACGCAGACAACTTTTTCCCTACTCTCAAACTTTTTTCTGTGATCTGTGTTAAGCTAAATATTTGATCCGTACATGATCTTCCTGGAATAAATCCACTTTGGACTATAATACTATATATATACTATAATACTAAAAGAAAAATGAATAATTTTTTGATTTGTTGCTAAAGTACATGAATTTTATGAATAATTAAAAAAAATGTTTACATTATTTTCATAGTTACTTAAAATTCAGTCCGTATTAAACATTTTATATGTTCAATATTATATATTTTCCTGAGATAAAAACAAATGATAAAAAGAAGTTTGATTTAAATAATTGTGGTAACTTAAAAAAAATCCATATGTAAACTTGATGATTAATTTTCAAAAATAAGTCCACCAATTTTTCTTGGCTTAAAGAATCGCTTGATGTAAGAAAGTATAATTCTGGATTAAAATTCGACACTTATACAGTAGCAAAAACATTTTTTAACCCGTGTACATTGAAAAGAAAAGCAAATTTATTATCATTATTATTTATTTTTAGAACTGGCAAATTTCCACCGAAGAAAATCAACATTTTTGCATCCTACAACTTATAAATCTGGAACCATCTTAAACAATTCTATCCAGCTTTTTCGCAAGGTTTTAACAGTATTTTTCATTTTAAACGACTAGAATTAAGAAATCAATATTTCATAATTAAGATATAATAATAAAATGGGGAGACCGATGCTATAAGCGCGCACAGTTTTAGCAAAGTCAATTTTTAATAACAAAATGAACTTATGAAAAAAAACGCACTGACAAAGCTGAAAGGAGTGATACTTCAACTACAATTTTTTCCACTGACGCGATTATTTATACGCAAAAGTTTAGTTGGTATTTGATCAAATTGAGGATAACTCTAAAAACGTCAAAAAAAGGTATGGGGCTAAGCGCGCACTTATCATTTTCAAGCTTAGGACTAAGCGCGCACCTTTGAAGTTCTCATAAAAAATTCTTTAATTTAATAAAAATATTCAATTTCCCTCTCAAATTTGTATTTTGAGGGCTTGCGAGGCGGCCGGAGAATAGAGAGATTTTTTTCGCCCCAAGGCGCACTTCTTTGACTTTTTTCGACTCTAGGGCAAAAGCGTCGATTTTCCGCCCGCCGCGCATGAACGAAAAATCCAAATTTCTAATGCAGTCGGGTACGAAACAATTCTTCAAAGTTTCGCAGCGCCCGCGCGGGGTGCGCGCTTAGCCCCCGTGGTACAGTGCTCTATTTTTGAAAACCCTTAAAAAATGGTCAGTATCCGAGCGAATCGACTGCTTGATTCGCCGACAAACGCGTGTCGTCAGGCGCGCCAGCAACGTTTTTCGCTGTAATAGAAGCTATTGTGTCATTCTAAATGACGTGAACATTAAATTTTATAATTATAAGAGCTTCAAATTATTATTTAATTTCGAACGCTTTAATTCTATAATTGGTCAACTTTTAAATGATCAAATTCATTAAATACTTAGTACTCACAATTAGTTAGTCTAATATTTACAAAGATTCAAATTTGAATTTATTTAAATTGAAGGCTTTAAATTCAAAGTTGTTTGAAAATTAAAAGTTTAATTATATTTTGATTATTTTTAATTATTGATATTTGATATACTTTGATTATTGATGCACGATTTTGAAACTAGAATTTGGCATTTTTGTGTTAAATGAAAGTAAAGAAGAACAAGTAGTTGTGGAATTATTGAAAGTAAATATTACTTTTATTTCGAACTGGATTATAAATCAGAAACAAATCGCGCGTATAATTTTCCTAGTTAATTACAATAATTAATTAATCGAAATATACGAAACCAAGTAAGAATTGTCTAATAAAAAAAAAAGTAGTGCGGATTTAAAAGCGTTATCCTCTAACGATTCTCTCCTCAGGCAAATTAAAAGCCTCTTGAGTATTTTCTCTTGGAAAGGTTTCTTTAAAAGAGAAGAGGTCCAATCATTTTTCTCGCGCTCTAAAGCAGCTTTGGTAATTTTTCAAGCGCACGTGAGAAACGGAGGATTTTGGCAAGCCTTCGTTTCGTGCTCGTATTCCCTCGAATGTGTCTGCCAGGTGGATCGTATATTACGAAATATAATTTAATATACATGTGCACTTTTTTCCGGATTTTCCCACTTTTTCTCCTCGACATAACGTCGGTAATACCCGTATTATGCTATTTTTCGTATTTTTTGCAGCTGCGGTTTTTCATTGCGCCAAGTACACGTGCTGCTTGTACTTAATTTTAATTTCGTATTAACTGAATGAGGAATTTCAGTCTGTAATTATTATTATTATTATTATTATTAATTTTTATGTAATCAGGGTTGCTACAGGTCAGGGAATTGCAGAAAGTCAGGGAATTTAAAACTGGTAATTAATTATCGATAAAATAAGGTTGAAGTAAATTTGATTATTTTGTTGAAAATTCAACAATTTTATTAAAAAGTTTATTCTTTTTGGTTGAAAATTCGTCTTTTTGCGTTGAAAATTCATCTATTTTTATAGAAATTGCATCTTCTATATGGTTAAAAATCACAACTGTTTGGTTGAAAATTAATCTGTTTTGGTAGGTAGAGGATTCAACTATATTGGTGAAAGATCGTCCTTTTTAGTTGAAAATTCAACCAACTTAGTTGAAAGTGGAACTACTTTGTTAAAAATTCATTTTTTTTTGTTGATGATACATCGTTTTAGTTGAAAAAACATTTTTTTTATATTTAATTTTTTTTAGTGAAAATTTCACTTTTGAAAATTCGTAGTTTGTGGTAGAATATTAATCTTGTTGGTGAATAATTCATCCTTCTGGTTGGAAATTCATGTATTTTGTTAAAAATTAATCTTTTTGGTTGAAAATTAGTTTTTTATTAACATTTTTTTTAACTGCAAATGTAACCTTCTTAGTTGAAAATTCATCTGTTTGGTTGAAAATTTTACTATTTTGTTGAAAATGTATTTTATTTGGTTACAAATTTATCTATTCAAGTGAAAATTCAACTATTTTGTCTTTTTGTTAGAAAAGTAATCGTATTAGTTAAACCTTTATCTTTTTGGTTGAAAATTCTTTTTTTTTGGGTATGATTCATTAAATTTAGTAAAAATTTTACCTATTTTGCTAAAAATTCGCTTTGTCCAGGCATAAATTAATTTTTTAACTGAAATTATATTTATTCCCTTTTTGCTTGACAATTTATCTTTTGTAGTTGAAAATTCATTTATTTGGTAGAAAATTCAGCCTTTTTTGGGTTAACAATTCAATTATTTTGATCGAAGTGTCTCGTCGTCCCGAAATTCGGGATTGACTAGTCCAATATATTTCATAAGCTTGGCTAGTCGTCCCAAAAATTCGGGACGACTAGTCCATCCCCTTTTCCAACTCCCCTAATTTTTCGGGACGACTAGGCACAGCCTATTTGGATAGAAAATTCATATTTTGGGTTGAAAATTTGTCTTTTTAGGTAGAAAATTCAACCGTTTGGTTAAAAATTCTTTTTTTTCTTTAATTCATCAATTAAAAAAAATATATTTCTTTGGTTGAAAATGGAACTATTTTGTTGAAAATTTGTTTTGTTTAGTTAAAAATTAAGGTTTTAACCGAAAATGTAACTATTGCATTATTTTTGATTGAAAATTTATCTTTTTTATTTGAAAATTCATTTTTTGGGTTTGAAATTCAACTGTATGGTTATAAATTCATTTTTTTGGTTAAGATTCATCCATTCAATAAAAAATTCATTCCTTTGGTTGAAAATTTAGCTATTATTATTATTATAGATTAGCAGTTCGAACTCGAAAGTTCATTGCCTCATCTACCCGAGACCGCCACACATCTCTATCTTGTGCATTCTCCATCCAGTTTAAGTAATCATGTCCTAGTTCTTTTAGATCATCCCTTACATTTTTCTCCCATCTGTTTCTCGGTCTGCCTAGGGGTCTCTTACCAGTCGGTCTCCCTCTTAAAACTTGCGCCACTGTTCTTTCATTGCCCATTCTTGCTACATGCCCCGCCCATCTTAATTTACGCGCTTTCATTACTCTATTAATATTTGCTGACCCGTAGAGAGCGTGCAGCTCATCATTATGCAGTTTTCTCCACTCGCCGGTCTCTTCGTCCCTTTTTGGACCATAGATTTTTCTAAGTACTTTATTCTCGAAAACTCTAAACCTATTCTCTTCTCCTTTCGTCAGCGCCCACGTTTCACACCCGTACATGACGACCGGCATTATTATCGTTTTGTAAATTCTTACTTTGATGTTTCTAGATAGCGATCGCGATTTTAGTAGCGTGTTTGCTGCATAATAGCACCCATTGCCAGCGTGTAGCCGCGCATTGATTTCCGTTTTAATCTTATTTTCGCTAGTTATAATAGACCCGAGGTATTTAAACTCGTTAACCCTTTCGAATTTCATATTTCCGGCCATTAGATCCCCGTCTTGATTACTTTGTCCGGACCTGACGACGGTCATATATTTTGTCTTCGATTCGCTAACTTCCAAGCCAATCTCTTTGGCTTTTGCGATCAAGATTTCTGCATTTTTAGCTACCGTTTCTTTATCATCCCCTAGTACGTCGAGATCATCCGCATATCCAAGAATTTGTATTACCCCATTGAGGGTAGCACCGGTCGGATTCGCCTGCACTTGCCTAACCACGTATTCTAAAACTAAGTTAAAAAGGACGCACGAAAGTGCATCGCCCTGTTTCAGGCCATCGCGGATCGAAAACTCTTCAGATAAACTACCGTTTACGCGTATTCTACCCTTACTGCCGATTAAGCAAATTTCGATAAGTCTAACCAATTTTCTTGGCACACCCAAGAACTCTAGGATCCAGTACATTCGCGCGCGTATAATAGAGTCGTAAGCTTTTTTAAAATCGATAAATAGCTGATGTACTGCTTCTTTAAATTCCCATTTCTTTTCTAACAGTTGTCTAATTGTAAACATTTGATCGCTTGTAGATCGGTTTCGGCGGAATCCACACTGGTAATCCCCAATGATTTCCTCGGCAAAAGGAGTTAGTCTACTTAGGATAACATTAGACAGGATCTTGTAGCACGAAGGCACAAGTGAAATTCCCCGATAGTTGTTACAGTTAGTTTTATCGCCTTTTTTAAAGATGGGAATAATGATAGAGGTATTCCATTCTTCCGGCATGCGTTCTGTTTTCCAAACTGCGCGTATCAATTTACAAATTTGCCTTGTGAGGCAAGGGCCTCCATTTTTTATCAGTTCTGACGGTAGGTCATCAATGCCCGCGGCTTTGTTATTTTTCAACTTCTTTATGGCCATTTCTATTTCTATATCAGTAGGATCGTTAATTAATAGATCAGCAGTGTGGATTTCGCCGAGATTACCTTCAACGGGGGCTTCGCGTACATTTAACAGTTTATCGAAATAATCTTCCATAAATTCAGTCTCTCTGTCGCATCGGCTACTAGATTGCCATTTTCGTCCCTCATTACTTCCGTTCTACTTTGAAAGCCTTTCTTTATAAAATTGATTCCCCTGTACATCTCACGCGGGTTATTTTGTTTATTATGCGCTTCTATTGCTAGTATTTTATTCTTTTCCCACTCCCTTTTCTTGGATCTATAGAGCCTATTTGTACTTTTGCTAATCTCGAGATATTTCTTATGTGTTTGATCGCACTTATTTTGTAAACTACTTAGTCTGGCCTTCCGACGTTTCTCAAACCAGAGTTTGCACTCTTCGTCAAACCATGGTTTGCTTTTGGTTACTTTCTTAAAACCTATCGTAAGTTTCGCGGCTGCCTTTATCGCCTTTTTCGTATTGCTCCACAGGGTTTCCGGGTTCTCCTCGTGATTATTGTTATCGTCTCTCTGTTCTTGGAGAGCGTCGAAACTATTAGAAATCTCAACTTGGTAATTTAATGTTTCTGTTGCTGTTTTGAACTTATCTATATTGAAACGAACTGTTGGCTCTGTGCGGCTTGTTTTCTTACTTAACGCTAGCCTAGATCTTAGTTTTACTATCACGAGAAAATGGTCTGAATTTAAATCCGCTCCCCTATACGATCTTATATCGAGAATGTTTGTATGACGTCTTCATATTGTTAAAAATTCGTTTTGGTCAGTTAAAAATTAATTTTTTAACTGGAAATATAACTTCCATTTTTGAAAGAAAATTTATTTTATTTAGTTTAAAATTCAACTTTTTTGTTAAAAATTCATACTTTTGGATTGAAAACTCAACTGTTTTACATTAAATTCGTGTCTTTGTCTTGAAAATTCCTCCTTTTGTTTTGAAAATTAGTCTGTTTTGGTTGAGGATTTAACTAATTTGTTGAAAATTCCTATTCTTTGGTTTAATTCAACTGTTTTTTATTGAAAATTAAAATACTTTTTATTGGAAATACCAACTATTACACTTTTCGTTGGGAATTCATTTTTTTATCAAAGATTTATCACTATGGTTGAAAATTTAACTATTTGGTTGAAAATCCATGTATTTTACGTATGTCTTACCTACTTTTATGAAAAATTGGCCAGGGAAAAGTCAGAGAATTTCGAAATTGAGATTTTGTAGCAATTCTGTTAATTTCATGTAATTGGATTTTTTTTTATTTTTGAAATGTTTTAATATCAGATTTGGGAGTCGGAAATCATATCAGTGTTTGCATTCACATATGAGGTACAAGTATACATACGTATATGTAATTTTTATCAAAAGTACACATTATCGTATGCACAATTCATTTCTATTGCAAATATGGCATAATGCGATAAATTATCTTTGAACGACCATGAACCTAGAACTCATTCCAGGCTAATCCGCTTGTTTACAAACATTGTCGGCAGACCTCAAGTCGAGATTTCCCAGCTTCCAAGATTCATAAGATTCTTTAGCGTCCAGATTAAAGATTTATCGTGTCTTTTACTCGATCCAGATGCGAAGATTCTTTCCCAAGAAAATGGAGTTCCTAGCTTTTAAATTTAAATTTCCAGTACTTTCTGTATAATATACTAAATTTGGATCATATTTTAAATATGATTTTTTGAGGATTCAAAAATAATAATTAACTAATTTTAAATCTGTTCTATTTATAGAAGCTGGGAATCATTGTATCGAATAATTCCTCAATTTTCAAACCAGTTGTTTAAATCAATTTTAACAGAATATTATTTTCCAAATACGAACAATTTTTTTAAAGAAGATTGCAACAATTCTTTTCAATCAGGTTTTTGGTAATTCAGTTGAAACAAACCTATCATTTTTTTCTATCAAGTATCTGGTAATATAATGCAATCAAGCCGATCATTCATTCCAATTGATCCGCCACTAATATTTCAAATCATTTTTCCATTTAAATTTGATATTTTTCCGGTAAAATTTGAAATAAATTTTTTCTAATGAAATTCATAATGACTTTAAACAATCACTGTTGTAAACTATAATTTGAAATGTCAATAATTTAACAAACTTCAAATCAAAGTTTACATTTAAAATTAAGTCTATTCATTTCTCCATCCAATCCAATCATACCAATCAATCTCTTCGAATTAATTTGCAATAGAAATTTCAAACTATGACTTTTTTTTAAATAGATTTTTTAACAAAGTTTTAAATCATGTTTGCCAATCAAATGTTCGAAAATCTTTTCCATCAGGTCTATACATTTTATCATCCAGTCATACCAAAAATTGTTTCCAATAAAATTGAATTAACTTTTTAGATTGAACTTTTGAATTTTCAAACTTCAAGGAAATTGGAATACATTCTTTTTATGGACTTTCCAAATTAGTAAATCATTGTACATTTTTATTGAAAAATAAAAATTTGATTTAAAATCTAGATGGAGAAAGTGAAATTTTCGTTAAAATGTAAGTAATCTAATTTTCTAGAAGACAACGAATTTTCAAACAAAAAGTTGAATATTTTCAATCTACAAAAATTATTTCTCAGCAAGAAAGGTAATAGTTGATATTTAAACCAGACAAGATGATTTCTAAAACCAAAAAGACGATTTTTCCATTGAGAAGATTAACTTTCAACCAAAAAATACGAATTTTCAAACAAATAGTTGAATTTTCAACTAACAAAGATAAATTTTCAACCAAAAATGGAAAAGTTAACTATTCAGTAAAAAAATTAATTTTCAACAAAAAAAAACAAATTTTTGATTAAAAAAAACAAATGTTCAAATAAAGAGATCAATTTTTAAGTTTCCAACCAAAAAGATAAATTTTCAATAAATAAAGATGTTTCAGTCACTAAAAAAAAGTTTACCCAAATTGTTTTTTCAACAAAAAAGTTCATTTTCTACCAAGCAGTGGCATTTCTAACCAAAAAAGAGGAAAATGTAAAGAAGATTAGTTTTCTACCGAAAAATACGAATTTTTAACTGAAAAACAACAGTTTTTAACCAAAAAAACGGAAAAGTTTATATTTTCAGTTTAAAAAAAATTACTTTTAATTTTAAAACAACGAATTTTCAACAAAATAGCTCAATTTTCAACCAAAGAGATGAACCTCAAAAAAAAAAACAATTTTAACAGAGTAGTTCAACTATTACCCTAGTAGTTGAATTTTCAATTGAAAAAGATCAATTTTCAACAATATAGTTCAAATTTCCACCAAATAGAAGGTCTATTAAACTAGCACCTCCACAATCGAATTTTGGGATTTTTCATAGCTCAGAATTTTGGGCTTTTTTTGGGCACCAATTAAAATTTTTGAGCTCCTTTACTTTTTTCAAAAAATTAATTTTCTTGTGGAGGTGCTAGCTTACATTAACCTAGCACCTCCACTTCCTAAAATCATAAAATAATAAAAATTCAATTCCACCAGAATTTTCGGCTTTTTTGGGCTCTTGAAATCCGCAAAAAAAATTTCCCCAAAACAACCCTTAAGTTCGAAAATCAAACCCCTTAGAAAAATTTGAATTTTTCACAGATGTAATCCCGGCGTATTTTTGGGCTGTTTTTAAGCTCCTCGAAAACACCCACTCCGATTTTTGGGCTCCAACCCTTAACCTTGAAAATTAACCCCTTTGTACCACGCAGATACGACTTTGTCAAAAAATAATCTTTTAGAAAATTTTACAGTGTGGATAGTCTCGGAGTTTTGGGCTTCTCGAAAATACCCGCTCCGATTTTTGGGCTCCAACCCTTGACGGGAAAAATCAACCCCTTTGTACCACGCAGATATGAATCGTCAAAAAATAAACTTTTTGATAATTTTCCAGTGTCAATAGAGTCTCCGATTTTTGGGCTCCTCGAAAATACCCACTTCGATTTTTGGGCTCCAACCCTTAAGGGTAAAAATCGAACCTTTTGTACCACACAGATACGACTTTGTCAAAAAATAATCTTTTTGAGAATTGTACAGTGCCAATAGAGTCTCTGATTTTTGGGCTCCTCGAAAATACCCACTCCGAATTTTGGGCTTCAACCCTTAACCATAAAAATCAACCCCTTTGTACCACGCAGATACGACTTTCTCGTATCGTATTTGTCGGCAGAGTGGGTATTTTCGAGGAGCCCAAACATCAGAGACTCTATTGATACTTGAAAATTCTCAAGAAGATTATTTTTTGACAAAGTCGTATCTGCGCGGTACAAAGGGGTTAATTTTAAACGTTAAGGGTTGGACTCCAAAAATCGGAGTGGGTGTTTTCGAGGAGCCCAAAAATACGCCGGGATTACATTAGTGAAAAATTCAAATTTTTTGAAGGGGGTTGATTTTCGAACTTAAGGGTTGTTTTGGGGGAATTTTTTTACGGATTTCAAGAGCACAAAAAAACCCAAAATTCTGGTGGAATTGAATTTTCATTATTTTGTAATTTTAGGAAGTGGAGGTGCTAGGTTAATGTAAGATTGCACCTCCACAGAAAAATTGATTTTTTGAAAAAAGTAAAGGAGCCCAAAAATTTTAATTGGTGCCCAAAAAAAGCCCAAAATTCTGAGCTATGAAAAATCTCGAAATTCGATTGACGTGCTAGCTTAATGGACCTCCAAATAGATGAATTTTCAACTAAAATGATGAATCATCAACAAAAAAATGATCTTTTAACAAATTGGTTCTATCTTTAACCAAGTAGTTCAATTTTCAACAACAAAAATACGAATTTTCAACAAATAATGTAATAGTAGATATTTTAACCAAAAAAGAATCCTCAACCAAAGAAGATTAATTTTCAACCAAACACTTGCATTTTTATGAAAAAAAATGAAATTTCTACTAAAACAGATGAATTTTTAAACCGAAACGACGAATTAAAAAGAAATAAATAAGTTGAATTTTCAACCATGAAAAATTTACGTTGAATTTTCAACACCAAAATATGAATTTCGAACAAAAAGTTAATTTTCTACTAAAATAGTTGAATTTTCAACCCAAAAAGACGAACATTCAACAAAACAGTTAAATTTTCAACCAAATAATAAAATTTGTATGTAAAAATAAAATTGCCAGGAGAAAGCAAATGCAAGAAAAAGAAACAAATACAAGGCAAATAAATTATTAGGTGGCCAGTATTTATCAGGGTATTTATCAGGATTTATAAAACTGTTTTTTCTAAAATTCTCTAATTTTTTCATGGCCAATTTTTCATTTTCCCTAACCATTAATATTAAAAGACCAGAATCCTTATTTTGTAACACTTTGAAAATGGAAACTTTTATAAACGGAATGAAACAATTTCAAATAAAAATTAAAAATTTATTATCCTAGACAGTCATTGAAAGTGCCTCCTATATAAAAATCATCTGACTTTTAACAGATTTTTTTTTAATCCCTGACTTTTCCTGACCAACCTACGGCCACCCTGTTCATGGTCACAAAAAATTCCCAGTTTCCCGATCTAGCAGCCACCCTGCTCTATCAGTAAAGATTGTGGGATTTTCTCAAAATTTTTTTTTTGGGGTCGCAGATTATAAATAAAGCAGAGAGGCGGAAATCGATGAATAAAAATCAAATGTCATTGTTTTGGACTGTGCGGGGGTGAAGAGGTCAAGCACACTGGAGGCCGGGGCGCGTCCTCGTGAACAGGGCAGTAGTATGAAAGGGGCGCCAGTGAATGGCAAGGAACGCGGAACAAGTTGGAGAGGTCGGGAACCGATCGACAGGCACCTCTTCCACACTCGAACCAACTTTGCTCCACCTACGCGGCGTCGCGACGACGTCGTCTACCGCGAAACTACGGCGACGACCTACTTCCCAAGACTCACCCTCATTCACCCAATACCCATGTCCTCCACAAAAATTTGACCCGGAAAACCATTCTTGCTCGAAAGAAAAAACATCATGATCATAAGTAACCTCCTGCTTTCATTCTTACAATTTTCTACATTGCTCAACTCCGCATATTTGCCATTTGCCCCTTTTTATCTCTTACCATTTTTTATCGTAAAATGAATATTATGTGTGAATGAGACATTAATACGAAGAGACATAAGAAGCCACAGAAACAAGAGAGCTTGCATGAAAAAATGTATGGACGTGAAGGAAGCTAGAGTAGTATGCCAGGACAGAAAAGTGTGGCGACAAATAGTTTGTAAACAGAGTGACAATAGAGTAAATGACGCCTGGAACAAAGACCTTGGATACTAATGGGCCCAAGTGGGGAACCACGCATAACAATTTTGTGAGGCTCTTCACTTGGGGTGATCGCTAGAGAGATTGATCAGCAACCTGGGTCGGAGCAGTGTTGCGGGACGAACGTGCGATTTAAATAAATAACACGAAAATTCTAGATCAATCTAAAAAATCTATACCCCCTACCTCACGTTACTCCTTTCCTTACCGAGCAAGTCACGCCTACCCCGACAGAGAAATGGCTTAATGGTATAATAATAATAATAATAATAATAATAATACTAATAATAATAACTACCATTTCTCTATAAACGGGAAAAGCAAATCATTTATAAAAATTACAAAAACAAAATTGTCAATGTAGAAGAGATAGGGGATAGTCGGGTAGTACAGACCACTTCCCTATTGAAAAATCCCATGTAGGGAACTATATAGGAAGCTATGTAGGAAAATATATGGGAAAATATATGGGAAACTATACGGGAAACTATAAAGGAAACCATATATGGTTTCAGAAAAAAACAAAATGTAATCTTTACAGCGATTTCAGAGTAATCTTTACCTGCAACGAAAATTACCTTCACGTGTTAAGATTTACCTTGTTTTGTTTCGATGCAAAAAAATTCAACTTTTATCTACTTGAAAATTACTCGCAACAAAAATTCACTTCTGTTTTTTCTGTGTATGGGACACTATAGAGTAATCTGAGTCCGGATTCTATATAGTTTCTTATGTCCATTATTTAATTCAATATTTTTTTTTAGAATTGTAAAATATTAAAATTTTGAATGCTGAAGTTGAATGTTAAGCGATGAGGAAAGGCATGTTATAAATTATAGGAAACTATATGGGAAACTATACGGGAAACTATACAGGAAAGCATATGGGAAACTATATAGTAATTTGAGCCCTGATCCTATATAGTTTCCCATACGTGGGAAAATTTCATAGCAGTCTGGTATCAGGTCTGGCTTTATCTAGACTTTCTAGCGCTGATCAGCGAACCAAGAACAAAAAATTGTATGTTCAGTCTGGAAGGTCTGATCTGGCCCAGGACTGGCGCTGATCAGCTATTCAAAACCAAAAAAAGTTCTAAGTTCGATCAGCAACTTTTTTAGACATATTTCAAAAAAGTTACAGAATGTCTAAAATAATCGAAAATAAGAAATTCATACTATTAAAACGAGACTTTTTTTCACATCATATTGACAGTCTAGTCTGATCTAGGTTTGGCGCTGATCAGCTGAATACACTTATAGTGAAAACTGATTTTTGCCCAAGTCATTAAAAAAAGAAAGAAAGTCCAGCTAGCTGCTGACAGGCCTCTAACTAGTGGCTGACCAGTCCATAACTAGTGGATGACCAGACGGACTGGCCTGGGGCTAGCCAGAAGATTTTTCCGCAGGGGTTCCGATATTGTTTCCTATATACTCTCCCATGTCCAAATTCTTTTATTTAATTATTGTTTCCAGAATTGTAAAATATAACAATATGAATTTTGAAGTTGGGAAGGAATTGGGAAGTTGAAGAAATGTGAAGGGCACATTATAAATTATATTATTATTCCTTCGAAATTTTCGTGTCGGAATGGGATTTGGCTGTAACTTATAAAATTGTTGCTAACAATAATAATTGTTGGTCAATGCCCAAGTGTACTAACAACGGTTAAAATCTAGTTATTTGCAGTTAATTATTTTGAAAAAATTCACTCTATATATTGAAACATAGCCAAAGAGCTAATTTGTTAAATAAGCTTGTTTAAACAATTATAAGTTTGCATAAAAAATGGTATTTATTTTTTCACAAATAGCGGGAACGGATAATTGTTCATAAAATTTGTTCACTATATAACAAAAAACTTATTAATTTCCATTACTCCAACTAACAAGCCCCTTTTGTCTATACATTGTAACAATTTAGTTGAAATTAAGTGACCAAACATTGCTAATGCTCACAAAATTATTTTCATCCACTTATTTGTTTATAAAAAATTCAACAAATGTTTAAACTTCTACAGTTCTACTGAAGAACATTTCTAAATGGTAGTGTCATTGATTCTGGATCTTTTTGAATGAATCTGAATATTTTATAACGAGCGGTATTCTTCAAAAGTCAAAAATTTTGGTTATTGTCATTTTCTTTATGAAATAAAAAAGTATTAAAAACCTTCTTTATAGAATCGGATGTAAATGATCTATGCAGAATTTTATTAATTTTTATTTATAAAAAAATTTAAACCATAGAAGACCTGACGTTTGAATTTTTCTCGAAAACCAGTGGCAAACCCACTCCAATAATTTCAGGATTTGTAGATCACACTTATACCTTCCCCTGACGAAAACATAAAAAAATAAAAAAAGGCATTTTTTGGGGAACGCTTTTTTTTATTTTTATTTTTTCACACGATTTTCGAAAACAAGTAAATTCAGACGTCGAAAAGTTAAATCGGTCAATTAGAACCCAAGATACGTCATTTAACAAAAAAGTTGCCCAAAAACTCAAAGTCCCATATCTCCGCCATTTTTTCGAATTTTCGAATAATATTTAGTGGGATTTTTTTCACCACCAAGCAATCATATATCCTGAAATACAGCCAAATCCCATTCCGACATGAAAATTTCCGTGATCAGTTGACGTGGACTCCACCAGCGTTTAAAATTCAATCATTTTGAATTGAAACAGATTTTTCGAAATTCGTCTGTTCGTATCGAAATTTCGGTGCTCGTAGCCACGGCCTTTCATTAACGATTAAAAATATTTAATCACTCCATACTTGAACCTGTGACGAATTCAAAAGTCATATTCTAATCAATATTTGGATAACTTTTTTATAAGAGTACAATACCAGCGGAAATGATCTACACGCCTATTTTTTGAGCTGTTGTTAAAGTTCTTTAATCATTATAATATTAATATGACATTTTTGTGCTCATAATTAGCACAAAATGTAAAAAAATTCTGCGCCTAATAAGCCCAAGTTGAAGGCAAAATCTGAAACTTATAAAAATATATTGCAATAGTATATTATGCGCCGAGGCGCATATACTATTTTTTTTGACGAAGGTGCATTTACAAGTTTTGTTGCGACAGCGTACAGTATCGTAATGTTGTACATTACGATACAGCGGAGTGTAATGTGAGGAATGATCTTCCGCTGTATCGTAATGTACAACATCCCTGTCGCATAAAAACGCGTAAAAGCACCAGAGTCACATAAAAAACGTCAAATATAGATGTTTTAGAAAAAATTCAATAACTCTGGAAATAATCGAAATTTTTCAAACTTCTTGAGGTAATTTTAAAGGTAAGTCTGCATAGTACTTTTTTTAATTATTAAGATACTTTTGAAATGTTTTCCCTAGATTCTACTCTAGGGTTAAACGTGATGCAAAAAGTAGCAAAATTTCAAATGATAATTGTACTCGCTGTGAATTCGATCCCGGGTGTGTTTCCACTTTGTTTGTTTAACAATTTGATGGTGTATACACTCACACACACACACCCTTACACACACCTGAACACACATTTTGAATTTGTTGGACTTTTTACACCAATTTTGATCCTAAGGCAGAACATAGGGAAAAAATTGTAAAAAAATCTGATAATTTAGAAACATAATAAGAAATTTAAAAAATGTGAATTATTCCCAGTTATTCAAGTTTTTGAAAAACATTGAAATTTGACGTTTTTTTGTGAACAGTAATTATTATCATGTCTACGTCCAATTTTTATGTTGATTGATAAAAATATATTTTTTCTATATTATACACTTTCAATAAGATTATAATTTAATACAATTTTTCTTTCGATTAAAATTTTAAATATAAAGTAAGTTTTCAGTTGCGTAATATTTCACGTAATAGAAATGCCTTTCTTTTGGGAGCAATGAAGGAATTATTGCAGAGAATTAGAGGGGATATTACTTCGCTAGAGGTTAATCATTTCCGATCGATCTTGAGGACACCCTCGTTTATCTGACCAGGAAAACAGACTTCGAGTAAAATAAAATAAAATGTCAAAATCATCTAAATCGAACTAAAAGTAATACTAAAGTCTTGAAAGATTATTTTTTATATAAAATTATTATGATATTCACTTTTAACGAACGAAAAAGCAGGAAACCATCTTCTAGGAAAAAAGCATACAGTGAAAACACTACAGCTTTTACTGTATACCAAAATGGTGAACATTGAAAAATGGCTATTTACTTAGTCAAGACGAAATATTTTTCCCATTTGAAAAGCTGCCTTAAACAATCAATTTCTAGGGGGACAAATTAAAAGGTTGTTCGTGCTGCGAAGCAATAAGCCTAGAAAAAGGTACAAATAATTCAGGACCCTAATATCAGTAATAAATTGTTCATCTCTACTACGTCTTCACAGAAAGGAAATTTCTATAAGAGAATCTGAAAAACTGATCGCAATATTGTCTAACTGATAAATATAGAGGGCAAAATAACACAACGAAAAAAATGTACAAAACCTATTTACGCTCTACTAAATTTTGATTAGTTCCCAATGAGGATTTACTAGAATTCAGAAGAAAATGAAAATGAATTTGCGCGAGATTGAAATTTATGTGGAAGGAATAAAAATTTATTGGAAGGAAGTAAATGGTGATCCTGGTGTTATCAATTGGGTGAAATCAGGTCCATAAATTTTCAGAGCAGAGGAGAGAGTATAATAAGCAGGACTGCCACAGACTAATGTAGTTGAAAACAGAGTAAAAAGATACTAATTTAAGCTGAAAAGTGACTAAAAGCGACTACTGTTTGCACAAAAAGAGGCCTGTGATATCAATAGATACACTTTTTTACAAAAAAATTTCGATTCCATTACATATTTAATTTATAGGCTTACATTTACAAGATTAGATGAAATTCTATTGCTGTATTCGGGGGTGAAAACCAAGGTCACAATATTGCTAGAATAAATTTTAGAAGTAATATTCAGAAAACTTGTAATTCAATTTATTATAAGCTAAATATACTTTTGATATTTAACTACCGTTTTTATATTTAGATGCTTTACGAAAGGAACTAGAAAAGCAGAAAATTATAAATTATAATAATTTTAATTTTAATATTGCAGATTAATAGGGGAATAAATTCTTTTAAATAAAATTAATGTATAGGTACCATATTGCATCAATATGAAACGCTTTAAAATCCAGACCTTTTAAGTACAAATATAGCAATTTCAACAAAACATATGACTTATCACCCAAGAAGATAAATTTTCTACCAAAAAAGATACATTTTCTACCAAAAAAGACGAACTTTTTAACGAAATAGTTGAATTTTCAACCCAAAAGATAAATTTTTACCCAAGAAGGAACAAAATAAAGGAGAAGGGCCCACACGGAGAAACTTTTGGTTGTACTACTACTTTCCCATTGCCTCATTTCCCCTCACTTCCACACCCCTCATTTTCCCTACTTCACCTACTTCCTCTCTCCTCCCTTCTCCACCCTCATTTCCCCTCTCCAAACTTCCTATACTTCCTCACAACTCACAGCACTTCACTTCCCCACCCTTATTTTTCTTACTTCCTCTACCGTCATTTCCCTTATTTCCCTACCCCTCATTCCCCATAATTTCCACTACTTCACCCTCCCCAACCCTCACTTCAACGACTATCCCACCCCTCGTTTCCCCTCACTGCTCCACTCTTTATTTTCCCTATTTTAACAACTTCCCCTCATCTCATTTCCCCACCCTAATTTTCCATAATTTTCTCTACCCCCGATTTCCCATCACTTTCCCTACTCCCCCCCCCCCCCTCATTTCCCCACCCCTAATTTCTCCTCACTTACCCTAATTTCCCTCCCCTCATTTCCTCTTATCTTCCCTGCTTCCTCTCCCCTCTCTTACCCTCCTTGGAATAAAGTACGAAGGACGGACGGACACCCATCCGAAATTACAGGAGTTTCTGCCCGGGGCTACGGAACCCTAAAAAAGTGAGTAAAAAATGACTTGAACAATGTGACTAAAACTGACTGTATAAGCAATAAGTGGTGACGTTCTAGCGTTTTCTGTTTCCCTAGTGAACTAATTTAGATCGCATCGTATAGTAGTAATTCGCGATAATTCGCAAGCGAAATTAACGTTGTTGCGCCGAGCACACACAGAAAATGGAACATAGAATATGGAACATGTACAGAAAGTTCGGAGGACAGTGGGGCTATTAGCTGCACGGACTGCAGGCTTTGCAAGCTGCAGAGGGCAGAACAATTGCAGAGGTATCAAGCTACAGGGTTGCTATAAAATCCCAATTTCAAAATTCCTTGACTTTCCCTGACTTTTTCTTGGCCAACTTTTTATTTGACCTGGCTGTCATAATTTTTTCTTTCAGATATAAAAGCAACCTTAAACGATTTTCAACAAAATAGATAAACTTTTAACCAAATAGTTAATTTTTCAAACAAAAAGATGAATTTTCATCAAAAACAGATGAACTCTCAACGGAAAGTGTAATAGTTGATATTTCCACCAAGGAGTCATCCATAAATCTCAGGACGCGTTTTTCCTTTTTTTAAATAAAGATGAGAATAAAATTTTCCTGAAGTGAAAAAGGATACAACGATATAAACAAAATAAAAATGCGTCACGAGATTTATGGACGGCTCCCAATAAATATTTTTATTTTTATTCAAAACAAGTTGAATCAAATCAGAGAATATACGAGTTTTCAACGAACTAGTTGAATCCTCAACCAACACAGATTAATTATGAAACAAAAAAGAGATACTTTTAACAAAAGTGTTAAATTTTCAATAAAGAAAGATTTCTCAGTCAATTAAGAAAAAAATTGCACGCAAAAGATTGAATTTTTAAGGCAAAAAGACGAATTTTCTACAAAACAGTGAGTTTTCAACTCCAAAAATATAAATTTTTAACATGAAAGACAACTTCCAACACAATTGTTGAATTTTTAAACAAAAAAAAAAACGAAATTTTTACAAAAAGTTGCATTTCCAACCCAAAATTTGAAGTATTTTTAACAAAAATGACGAATCTTCAACGAAAAAAATGAATTTTAACCAAACAGTTGAATTTTCAACCAAAAACACGATATCTGTACCAAAAAAGACAAATTTTAAACAAAATACATGAATTTTTAACCAAATATTTGAATTTTTAATGAAAAAAGATGGATTTTTAATAAAAAATTGAATACTTAAATTTAAAGTTAAAAAAAAATAATTTTCAATCAAAATATTTTAATTTTCCACCTAAAAGATGAATTTCGAAACAAGACTATTAATTTTCTACCATAAAAGTCGAATTTTCAAACATTATATGAATTTTTCAACTACAATATATAAATTTTCAAACAAAAATGGAAGTTATACTTTTAGTTAAAAATTAATTTTTAACAAAAAAAAAAAAAAAATGTTTAACGAAACGAAGTGTCTCACCGTCCTGACATTCGGGATCAGTAGTCAAGTATTTTTCATAAGAAGCTTGGCTAGTCGTCCCTAATTTTCGTGACGACTAATCCATCCCCTTTTCCAACTCCACCAATTTTTCGGGACGACTAGACACAGCCTTAACAAAACAGTTAAATTTTCAAACAAAGAAATGAATTTTTAACCAAAAAGATGAATTAGTTCTACCACAAAAGATGAATTTTCAACAAAATGGTTGAATCCTCAACCAAAACAGATTAATTTTCAACCGAACAGTTGCATTTTTAACCAAGAAAGATTTTTCTGTCAATAAAGAAAAAAAATTGATTCTATATGTTTACTTTTCATGTGATAAATACGAATTTTCCACAACTTCCAAGATAAAAGTTAATTTTCAACCCAAAAATGACTTTTTAACCAAATTGTTGAATTTTCAAGAAAATAATTAAATCAACAGTTTATTGAAAACTGTCTGACTCTTTCAGGTTTTTCTCTGACATTCCAGAATTCCCTGACCTGTCGCAACCCTGCTTGCAAGGGAAGGAAGGACTAGGTAGGTACTGCTGGAGCCATCGATGTGCTCGGAAACGGAACAGAATGAACAAACGAGAAACGAGACGAGTACCTAGTACCTACGGACCATCGCGCGCGGTCCGCGATCAATACTTCGTATGCAAGCCAAGCACACGAGTCGAAGCACGTGCTCAGTAGCCGCTTTGTTTCTTGCCCTGAAGCCACGCCACGGGTGGCTGAACCCCAAGGAAACTTTACCTAACAGGCTCATCATACCAAGACAAATTTTCCCAAATAAACATTGGGGCAAATCAACACAGAAAAAAAAACTAGGCTTTCAATTTTCTTTTAACTCATTTTCAACTTCAACTTTGTTTGCTGTTATGATCATTGTGAAAACTGAAAAACGACTGAGTTACTTTCAATGTTCCTATTGTTCAAAAAAAAAAACAATTGTGGCTCAATTTTGTTTCAGTAAGTTTTAACGTCGTTTTTTTGTTCAGCATGTAAGTTTTTTTTCTGTGAACTTTATTCTTATTTATGACAATGATCGCAATAGAGAGGGATTTTTATTACAGTCCCTCCGTTGAAATTTTAGGTAGATTTGATTTTTTTTTAATTTCAACAGCGTGTCATATCTTTGATAGAATTTACAAATTTTTTACAGTTATTATGTTTTGAAAATACACAACTCTCCAACATATCCGAAATCCTAGTCAACATTTTTTAAGTTTCTAGGGCTCTTTTTTCGGAAAACTTCGGCAAACTGCAGCAAAATGTAGACCTGTTGGATGATAATAATTTATGGGGAAAAAGGTTTGCCATTGGGACATAAGCATTGTTGACATAAGTGCGCAAAATAGGCGATTTTTGACAAGTGTGAAACTTGCAGCATGAGCCGAAGGCTTGAAGCACGAGTCGGACGTTAGAAAAGTGCGACGAGCTAAAAGCAAACGCTGCAAATCACACTAGTAGAAATTGGCTGTGCGTACGTGTATCACACGCTATTTTTTACAACAACCATCCAAGTTTCCAATCCCGTATGGTGATTTTCAATGAAATTTGTTCAAAGAAATTTTTAGAGTTTTTAAGAATATTTTAATTTACCGGTGTGCAAAGTAACTTATCTTTAAAGTGCGCATGCACGTCCATTGCGTCGATTCGCAAAAAATATGTGTCAAAGTGCGCATGCGCCAATATTATGCTCGCACAATCTGCTGGATTGAAGCACTTTCAAACCATTTAGAGTTATGGAAGTCCTCACTTTCAAGGTGGGCGTTGCGAAAAATATTTATTGAGAGAAGAGGGGTAAAATTTGTATTTTTTTGCTGGTGCCATTAACTTTAGCAGTTTGTAACTCTTTTAATATCAATCAAACGACATTTTGTTTTCTACAGTTATGATAGCATTTTTCACGCTATTTTCATGAAACATAAGCATTTTGGGAAAAAAATATTTGACCTTCAAAAATGAAGTCAAAAAATAACTTTCAGTTTTTTTCGAATTTGGACTATTTCTTTGTTTCTTTTCATGCTTTAAAGAAAGCTGAGCTTTTTGTAGGAACTTTAAGGTCAAAAAGTGGACCGATAATGGTTTATTCCCAAAAATAAGCAATAAGTTTTTTTTTTTTAGGATACAATGTGTGTCGATGACTGAGCTCTTTTAATATCAATCAAACCAAAATAGGATTTTTTACGTTTTTTTCATTGAACATAAGAATTGCTTTTTAAAATAAATATTAACCCTTTAAACATGAAGGTCCAAAATAAATATCAATTTTTTCATATTCCGTCTATTTTTTTGGTGTAATTTTAGGCTTAAATCAAGACTGAGATTCTTTCCTTTAAGAATCCGGCGTCATGGGACGCGCCAGAGTACTTAACACTTATTTTCATAACAAACAATTATTATTTTAATTTTTCACCTCAAAGATTCTTGAAGAAAAAGCTCTCAGATTTCTTTTAAGCCTAAAAAATCTATCGAAACAGTAGAAAAAAATTTGTTTGATATTAAAACAGTTTTCAATCATCGAAATAGATGGTATGCACGGAAAAAATTTATCCGTAAAAAAGTCACGAACTAGTAGCTAGGTCTCAGCTTGAGAAAAATTCATTGGATATTGATGTATTTTCGTAAATAATCTGCGAACTTTGAGAAAGAATTGACGAACTCGATGTGAAAATGCTAAAACGGTTCATCACTTTTTTTTACGTGAATAATTACAAAAATATTACGAGTGATTGGGAAAAGATTCTCAGAGCACTCACGAGCTTGCCCGACAAATATGAGAACTGGAAAGTAGGTTCGCCTGCACGTGGCCCGCACACACGCTCGCCCAAAGGCGCGGTGCATGTGTGCTCTCGTATGTGTGCTTCGACCTCGTCGGATGAGTGGCTAGAAGTTTTATAATACCTATTTTGTTTGGCCTCGATGGCTGCGCGTGTTTACGCACTCCTGGTTTATGTTTAAAAACTGGCGAGACAGCAGTCTTTGAGGGTTGGAATCTTCTGAATTGCGAATTTATAAATTAATATAAATTAATTCGCACAAATAAAAATTTTCCTCTTGATATTTTAGTCTGAAATTTTCAGGAAATGTTCGTACGAAATTCGAACTGTTCGTAAAAAACTTCGAAATTTATCCATACATTTCTCATAGAAAAAATCCGCCCGCTTCGCGGGCACATTCTCATAGCGCGCTTCGCGCGCGGCTCGCTTCGCTCGCAAGTTTCAGCGCGCCTAGGGCGCGCACCTGTTGGATCTCGCGCTTCGCGCTCGATTGGGTATTCATCTCGCGCTTCGCGCTCGATTATATGTTTATCTCGCGCTTCGCGCTCGATAATGTATTCACCTCGCGCTGCGCGCTCGGACACATTTGTCGTCTAGGTTTTCACACTTCGTGTCCTCGCTAGTGCACGCTTCGCGGGCTAATACTCTGTTAAAGCTTCATCGTTATAACCTGATTTTGGTTTAATTATGTCAGTTTTACATAAAAAGATGAACTAATTTACTTAAGGTTCTATCGACCTTAAGGAACACATTCTCATCACGACACTCGCGCTTCGCGCTCGATATTTCGTTTGATCATCATGTGAACCTCGCGCTTCACGCTCGTTTCTGTTCATCGTATAATAGAAACCCAAAAGTTCGCCACGACCATATGTTATGTTCAATCTTCTTCAGATAAAAATGACTAAAGTTGTATTTGATTTAAAATGAAGAAGGTAATTCCTTTACTTTAGCGTATATTTCCGTATCTTTATAATAAATCCTACAATCAGAAAGATTTTTTTCCAACTATCTGAAAAGGGGAGAAAAAAAGTATTTAAGTCGTTTTTGGAACATATATCTTGCTTTTTCATTCATAATCAAACCGACCCCTTGACTACCATGTGATTCCCTATCTACTCCTAACCATATTTCAAAACCGCTTTTCAACACCCCATTTTCTATGTTTCTACTTTCGCATCCCTTTTTCTTTGTCTCAGGTACACATAAAATATCTAGTTTCCTAGCATGCATAGTTTCTCGTAGTTCTCTTACTTTAAGATCATTCACTCCTCTAGCATTCCAAACACCCAGTCTCCATTCATCGCCTGAAACTCAAACTTTACGTTTACCGTGTGTATGCATTTAGTCAATCAAAGTTTCAGTCCAGTCCGAGGCTACTTTATTGTTTGTATTGTTCATGTTTAGATTGTACAGCCAACTACCACCTTTATGCGCGAAATTTGTTTTGCGAGTTGAAATCATGTCCAAGTCAAGTAGTGATTCACCGTATAGTGGAGAGTCCAGCTCTAACGTCAGTCCCACGAAAACTTCTGTCACGGGGGGGGGGGGGATGACAAGGAATGGAAACCGAAAGAGTCGCAATTGGTTGATGTTTTATGCTGAGAAGGTCACCAGCCTTCAGCAGCGTTGTATCACATAGGAGTTCATATGTTTCCATCTGCGCATTCCCGGCCCACCTCTAAACGAGGAGCCAATAAGTCTTTTTTTTTTTAATAAATATATATATATATATATATATATATATTTATTAATTTCGTCTATTTGGAGCATAGTTCTTGAAATATAAATGTAATAGTCGAATTTTTTCAGAGCAATTATTTTAGTAAATAAAGATCAAGACGCATTCTGAAATAAAAGTCAGATTTTCAGTCAGAATAAATTGTTTAAATTATTATTATATTTTATTGTTTTAATCGTTAGAAATAGTATTGAGAACATTAAAACAATGAAATATTGTGAAAAAACACACCCGAGATGAAAAATAAAGTAAATAAGCAAAGTTTTGATGAGAATGTGCCCGCTTATCCAGCCATCATTTGTCGTATCTTGCATAGTTTGACCGTAAAATTGA
>CAKNYM010053182.1:523552-645026 GCA_932195095.1 Andricus curvator | reverse complement strand
CAAATTTTACACAAATCTAATACCTTCTCTAGATGAGAATGTAAAAAGGATGTAATGTTTCATTTTTTTATCTCGTATCCGAGACCTAGCTACAAGTTCGTAACTTTTTCATGGATAAATTTTTTCCGTGTGCCCAAAAAACGACTTAATGTTTATTTTCATTAAGTAAAATAAGCAATTATCAGTCCACTTTTTGACCTTAAGGGCCTTAAAGGAAAAAAGGTCAGCTTTCGTTTAAGCTGGAAAATAAACAAACAAAAAATGGTCCAAATTCGAAAAAAGTGAAAAAAAATTGTTACCTTCATTTTTGAAGGCGAAATATTTATTTTTAATAACAATGCTTATGTTCAATGAAAAGAATTGAAAAATCCTATTGAAAGAGTAGGAAACAACATTTTGTTTGATTGATTAAAAGAGTTACAAATCCATAAAGTCGATGGTGCCAGCACAAAATCCGGAAATTTCACCCGTCCTCCTCGTTAAATATTTGTCCCAATGGCAATAATTTTTCACAATAAATTACAATCCATTAGTACTACACTTTGCCAAACGTGACAACAAAAAACCAAAAGCTTTTAAAAATGCTTCAAAGTTGAATGCAGACTATTTTAATCAGAAGTTTTTTCTAATACAGATTTAGATAGAACTGCAAAATCAGTAAATAGCCGCTGATTTTTCAGTGAATTACCACCGATTTAGGTAGCCAGAAGCACGCCACTAATTCCCAGTGCATTTCTACTGATTCAGATCACTGGCTTTCTAGTAGAAAAAATGACTAAATCTTCAGCGACTTCGGGTAAAACAGTGGAAACCTACTGTAATTTCAGTGAGCAGTTATTATTATTATCATTATCATCCAGAATTACGTTACTGATTTCCAGTAAAATATGCTGTAGTAGTAGAATTTTCAGTAATTTTTTCAGATATGCAAAAAAATTCTTTAATTAATCGGTGAATATTACTGATTATTCAGAAAATTTGACTAAGTATTTAACTTTCACTAATTCATATTGAGAAAGAATAAAGAGATTGCTTGGAAACTTCCAAACGAATTCTATCAAAATATTTTCCAATTTAAAACATTAAATTCCAGTAGACTTACTTCTAAAATTAACCCCAATAGATAATATAAGAACTATTGAAACAATTCTGTAAATTTCTCATTGAAATTCTGCTATAAAAACGTAAATTTGAGATTAAAAGTGAATTTCAACACAAGTTCATTTGAGAATTGAAAATTAAAGCAAATAAAAAACAAGTTAAAATGACAACAGCAAGAACAAAAGAAACTACAGCAGAACCATAACATAAAGAACTATAAAACTGAGTAAAACAAAAAAAAAATTAGAAATGATGATGCCCTACTAAAAGTATCCTTTTCTACTCAAGTTATCCCTGAGTCTAACCATGCCATTCCGTTTCCACTTGGAAACATTCGTCTTCCCTTGCAAACGTATGGCAAAGGTACTTCAAGTGGAAATGGAATGTTGTGGTCAGACAGAAAAATTATAAGTATAAAAAGTTATGTACTTCATTCAATTTTCTCATTTATATACATCACTATATCTAAACAAAAATTAATTTATTACAAAAATACGCAGAACAAATAGTAAGTTCATAAAAATGTTATCTTCTTAAGGGCATGTGACACAGTGAAATGCCTACATTACCGACCTCACTTTTTCAATTTTCCTAATATTTTTTTGGATCTAAGAACTTTCTTTGTAAATAAAATATCGGGCTGAAACTTTGGAAAATTTATGAGAAGACAACAAACTACGTTTACGTACTTTATTCGAGGAGGAACTTCGCAAAAAATTATTTTCGAAGAAATTAGAACTGGGTGGATTTTTTGAACCTAAATACTTTTTTGATAAGTAAAATATCGGCTTCAAACTTTGAGAAATGCAAGAGCCGACAGTAAAGTACGTTTATGTACATCATTTGAGTATAAAATATACAAACAGAAAAATTCCAACTAAATGTCAACTCCGGTATTCGCGATGGGTACGAAAATGCGAAGTCTGGCGGCCACTAATCGAGGCTCTATCAGCTGGCTCGTCTACATCTGAAATCTGGGGTCCACGCTGTCAAATATTGATGATGCGGTGTTCTTACAATAATATTTTTTAAAAGTTGTGTCCAGCATAAAAGTTGAGTGAAATATGTTGTTTCAATGTTGAATTATGTAAGTATTGAAATCGTTATTGGCTTCGTTTAGTGGCCGCCAGACTTCGCATTTTCGTGTTCACAGCGAATACCGACCGAACTGGCAACCGTTGTTGACATTTAGTTGGAATTTTTCTTTTTGCATCTTTTATACTCAAATGATGTACATAAACGTACATTACTGTCGGCTCTTGCATTTCTGAAAGTTTGAAGCTTATATTTTACTTATAAAAAAAGTATTTAGGTTCAAAAAATGCACCCAGTTTTAATTTCTTCGAAAATAATTTTTTGCGAAATTCCTCCTTGAATAAAGTACGTAAACGTAGTTTATTGTCTTCTCATACATTTTCCAAAGTTTCAGCCCGATATTTTATTTACAAAAAAAGTTCTTAGATTCAAAACAAAATTCGGAAAATTGAAAAAGTGAGGTCGGTAATGTAGGTATTTGACTTTGTCACATGCCCTTAATTCTAAAAAAATGAGTTTTCATACTTTAGTATTGCTCTTGATCAAAAATTTACATTCATTATTAAAATTAAGTTTTGCGATTTATTTCATTTAAAAAAATCATCAGAGTCGTTTATTATTATAGAGAAGGCCCCTGGACCGTTTTATAAGTTCTTTTTATCGAAGTCCTTAAAATTATGACTCGTGCTAAAGGCATTTATTGCAGTAGGTTCAGCTCCTGGAATGAACCTGAGCTCGTTTACTTGGGTAATCGATTTCGAGCAAGGACGAGTAATGGAATGAAAGCTGTTTTCGATCCAAGTGAATGATACGCAATGAACAAAGGGAGAGCTTTTGTTCAGGATTTACAATCGCTATGACCCGAGAGCTTACGCAAGGGCGACTTAAAACTTAATCAAAGTAAACTTGTATAAAAAACGCCATTATTTAGTCGCGAGTTCTTATCTTCTTTTTAATTATTCGCAAATTATATTTAATTATTTTTTGTTTGGTAATTACATTCTTTAATTTTTAGCAACTAATCTCTTATTGGCAGGACTGCCACAGACTAATGTATATGAAGAAAGTGAATAACTTAAGCTAAAAAGTGACTAAAAGTGACTACTGTTCACACAATAGGAACTCTAAAACCAAAAAATTATCAATTAAAATAATTTAAATTAATATTGCACACTTCACAGCCTAAAATGCTCTCAAAACAGGCCAAATTGGGTGATTTTTGACGAAAATAGGGGAATAATAGGGGAATAAATTCTTTTAAATAAACTTAATGCAGGTACCATATTGAATTCAGTACACTGTTAAAAATGTTTGCAATTTTAATATACATTTAATATACATTTGTATATTAAATCTAAAATATAGGTATACGAAATCGCCATTAAGAGACTATTTTATTAAATTTCATATACCGCATATTGATCATTTATCAGAAAAGTTAGATATTTGCACTTTACACAAATTAAAAACAATGTTGACAGCAATTTTCAATTATAAATAATCAAACATAATATTTTCTCCTAGATAAATATAAATTACACTGGTTTTTAAGAGAAAAGTTCAATTAAACAAATAATTACGAAACCTAACCTCGAAGCACCTGTACTCACGTTAAAATTCTAACATTCACAGCGAATTTTAGAAAAAATGCCACCCGTACGTTGCACTTTAATTGTAAATAGGAATTAAGTCGACGAATTCAAGCTTATTCCTTTATTTTTTAATATTTGACAGGATCTGAAGGCATCAAAGAACTTGTTGTCTTCACGCACTCTATTTTACCGACTTTAATATACATGTATATTAATTTTACAACATGATGGTATATTAAAATTAATGTACGGTATATGCAAATGACTTTACTCACATGTATATTAAATTTCGATCAGATTTTTTTAACAGTGTATGAAACGCTTTAAATTCCGAACCTTTCAAGTAAAAATATTGCCATTTTAACAAAACAGATGAATTTTTAACGAAGAAGATACATTTTTATCAAGAAGATTAACTTTCTACTAAAAAACACGAATTTGCGACAAAATACATGAATTATCAACCAATAAGTTGAATTTCCTACAAAACAGTCACATTTTCAAACAGATGAATTTTCAAATGAAATGATACCTCTTCAACAAAAAAATTAGTTTTTAACAAAGTAGTTCAACTTTCAGGCAAGCAGTTGAATTTTCAACTAAAAAAGACGAGCAACAACAAATAAAAAAGACGAATGTACAACAAAATAGTTGAATCCTCACCCAAAACAGATTATTCATTTTCAACCAAGAAAGATTGAATTTCTATCAAAAGAGATAAATTATCAATAAAATAAATAAACTTTTAACAAAAAACATTAATTTTCAACCAAGAAGATAAATTTTCCACCAAAAAATACGAATTTTCAACAAAATACATGATGAATTTCCGACTAAAATGATGAATCAACTAAAAAAATTAATTTTTAACAAAATAGTTGAATCCTCAACTAAAACAGATTAATAATTGTCAACCAAATATTTGCATATTTAACAAACAAAAAATACTATATTTTTACCAGAAAATAGATGAATTTTCAATAGAAGTTAATTTTCGACCAAGAAAGCTAAATTTTCAACTGAAGAGTTGAATTTTCAACTAAAAATGATTGATTGTCTACCAAAAGAGATAAATTATCATCGAAATAGTTTTCAATTTAAAAACTCGAATGTTTTCGAAAACCTTTGGCTTTTAATTGCGAAAAGATGAATTTTCAATAAAAAAAGGTCATTTTTAAACAAATACTTGCATTTTCAACCAAAAAGATGAATTTTCTACCAAGAGATAAATTTTTAACAAAAAAGTTGAAAACACAAATAAATAAATTTTCAACAAACAAGTTAATTTTAAACCATGAAATATGAATTATCAACCAAATTGCTGAATTAGAAAAAAAATTATAATTTTCAACTAAACAGTTGCATTTAGAACCAAATAGTTGCATTTTCAGGCACAAAAGACGAAGTTTCAACAAAAAAGTTGAATTTTTTATCAAATAGTTGAATTTTGAATTATGTAAATGGTAGAAAATTCCAAGAAAAAAGATGAAACTGCAACCAAAAACAGTTGCATTTTCAACCAAACAGTTGAATTTCCAAGCCAAAAAGAACAAGTTATTAGAAGAAAATTGAAAACAAAATATTTGGTTTTTCAATAAAATCATTAAATTTTCAAGCAAATAATTAAATTTTTACCCCAAAAGAAAATGAATTCTGAACCAAAAAAATAATAGATAGTAGATTTTTCAACCAAAATAATTACCTTTCAATCAAAAATAGTTGGATGTTCTGATTGGGTTCTATTATTCCAGTTCGCATTTAAGCAAAAAGCAATAAAAAGTAGAAGTTTCTTCAAAATACGGGAAAAACAAGAATTATTTGAAAAAGGGGAAATAGGGGAAAGAATGTTAAATCTGGTATTGAATAACATAGATAGATTAGTATAGATTTCGTGCATAGATTAATTAAATTTGTTTTTGTTTAAATAAAATCTAAAATGAGATAAATTAAAGGGAGTAACGCGGCCTTTACCTTGAAAAAAAGTGACTAAAGTAACGTTTTCTCAAAAAAGTGACGAAAAAGGGACTGAAAGTGACTGTGTGGCAGTCCTGCCCATTAGTAATTGTAAATAATAGGCACACTCCCATGAGAAGTGGCAACCATAAATGACTTCCCCTATTGGGATTCGAACCCTAGAGGGTCCCACCATCCAGGAATGTAACAATATCCAAACACTTGACCATTACAGCCACCACCCTGCGTTCTTTTCAAATTATTCTGTTATAACAATTTCACGCGATTAAAATTATAAAATATTACGATTTTTTTTATATTTTTAAACCAGTTTGTCAGTTTATTTTCTTATCGTAAAAATATAAACAAAGCAAATATATGCATTACTTTCATAATATATAAGATGGTATGTTGTTGACCAGGGTCCAATATAAGGTTAAAGATGTAAATAAGTAGAAATGTGTTGATTACTGGTCAGTAAAAAAAACTGACCAGTAATCAACACATTTCTACTTGTTTACACCTTTAACATTACTTTCATAAGTCCACTTCACTTATGAAAAGGTCTAGTAAATGTTTAACATTTTGCAGACAAAAACTAGTATTTTTGAGCACTGAATGAAGGCCCTTGGATAACTCGAAAGGGTAGAGAAGGGAGGTGGGTTTCAATTATCCGGTTACAAAGAAAAAGGAGGTTCGCTGTAACGATCCAGTCCCAGCGTAACCATTGTTTCTTAGATTTCAATGTAATGCTAAACGGTACAACTTGGCCTGGAAAAAGCTTCTAAATGTGTATCATAACTGGATCACGTAACCCGTTATGCGACCTAACGAATCTCAAACTTAAATTTTCCACCAGATTTATGTAACATTGTTTAAAAGTTAAATGCAGAGAGCTGTTTTTTATTTTTTAAATGACTCCGCTCAATGGATTCATAGGGCAGCCACTAAAATCTGAAGAAAATTTCCGATAAATTCTCGGTTTGAAACAAATTTTTCCACACTATCCATAATATTTAAAAATTAAAACATTGAAAACCGAATCTAAAATGAAAAACTTTGAAAGCAATAAGTTTCATTTTAAGAGCTTCAAAGTTAGACTACATTTTAAAACAAAACATTAAAAATTTAATAAAATTTAATTCAAATTTTAAAAAAAATTAGACAATCTCCAAATAAAAGAATCACATGAAATTTTCTTCTTTTTCAAACTTTAACCATTTCAGTCGCAATGATTTAAAACTGAAAGTATTTTTACTTAAAATGTTTGAAAATTAATAATTACAAATTCGAAGCGATAGAAATTGAATATTTTTTATTTTAAGCTTTGAATTATAACTTTCCAATTTGTAATTGAAAACCTATGTTAGAGGAGAAATTATATTCGTCTCGAAATTAAAAAGAACACTTGTATTTGTGCCTTCATGAAACATAATGAAGAGCATAATTCAAAAATAATACATGCAAATGAAAAAGAACACATATTTTTAGTCAATGTAGGTCATCATCATGACGAGGAATATAATTGTTTAAAACACGCGGTGGGTCGTTTATTACATAAATGTAAATTTGTAAGATTAACGTATAAATCTGGTCAACTGGTCATGAAGTATATAGTCAATTGAGATTCCATGGGGATTTGATGGAAACGCGACGGAATTATTAACTAGATTCAATTGCATTCAAGTAGTGCCTATTTTTATTAATTATTACTGATTTTAAAATTCTAAAACTCTACCTTTCTATAGAAAATAAATTTTTACATTATCAGGATGGCCAAAAAACATCATTTTCAAAATTCCCTCATTTTTCTCTGACAAATTTCTCCTTTCCTTGACCATTAATAATCAAAGACGAACATTTTAATCTTATAACGATTTTAACAAAGAATTTTTTATAAACGGAATAAAACTCTTACAGAATAAAAATATTCAATCAAAACAGATGAAAAATCAAACAAAAACAGTTGCATTTTCAACCAAATAATTGAATTTTTTAGAAGACAGATGAATTTTAAACAAAAAACATGAGCTTTCAATCCAAAATGACGAATTTTCTGTCCAAATAGATGAATGTTCTACAAAACCGTAGAATTTGCAAAGAAAAAAGATTAAACTTGATCAAAAACAGTTGCATTTTCAACCAAATAGTTAAATTTTCAACCTACAAAGATGAATTTGCAACTAAACATGTAGTCGCATTTTCAAACAAAAATATTAAACTTCCACAAAAAACAGTTGGATTTTCAACCAAATAGTTCCCAATTTTCCAATCAAAAATACGAATTGTTTGAGGAAATAGTTGAATTTTCAACGTACAAAGATGAATTCTCAACAAAAAAGGCAATAGTGTATATTGCATCGAAAAAATATGAAATTTTCACCAAAGTAGATAAATATTAAAACCAAGAAGACTAATTTTCAACCAAGAAGATTAATTTCTACCAAAAAAGAGGACATTTCAACAAACTACATGAATTTTCTACTAAAAAATATCAATTTTCCAAAGAAAAAGAAGAATGTTCAACAAATAAATATTTTTCAGTTCAAAAAGAAAAAAAACGTTCACTAAAATTGCTGATCTTTCAAACCAAAAGACGAATTTTCTGTTACACAGTTGAGTTTTCAACCCGAAAATATGAATTTTCAACCCGAAAATATGAATTTTCAACCCGAAAATATGAATTTTCAACCCGAAAATATTAATTTTTAACAAAAAAGTTCATTTTCAACCAAACAGTTGCATTTTTGAACAAAAAAGAGGAAATTTCAAACCAAAGAGACTAGTATTCTGCCAAAAAGTATAAATTTTCACCTAAAAAAGATCAATTTTCAACCAAAAATGGATAAGTTACATTTTCCGGTAAAAAATTGATTTTAAACCAAAATAAACGATAGAAAAATAGTTAACCATTCAACCAAAGAGATGAATTTTCAACTAAAATGATGAATCTTCAATTGTGATAGTCAAATTTTTAGTCAAAAATTAATTTAGAAATTTTTAATTCTCAATCAAAGAAGATTAATTTTCTACCAAACAGTTGCATTGTAAGCCAAAAAAATTAAATGTCTACTATAACAGATGAAATTTTTAAGCCTAGAAACGAAATTTCAAAAAAAAAGTTGCATTTTCAATCCAAAAAGACAAATTTGCAAGAAAAAAGGATGACTTTATAATAAAAATTGTTGAATTTTCGAACAAATAATAAAATTGGTAACTAAAAATATAATCTTTAGGAGGAAGAAACTGCAAAAAATAAAGAAACAGAAATACCAATAAAAGGAAAATAAATTACTAACAAAAATATTATAACAGGGTGGCCACAAGACTTTGTTTTCAAAATTCGCTAATTTTTCCGTGACCATTATTATTCAAAGACCAGAATCTTAACCTTGCAACATTATTAACATAGAATCTTTTTTATAAACGGAATAAAATAATTTCAAATTAAAATTAAAAAATTTCAAATTTATTATCCCTGTCAGTTATTTAAAATAACTCTTATAGAAATTCCTTGACTTTTGCAAGATTTTTTTCAAAATCCCTGACTTTCCTGATTTCCAGGTTTTCCCTGACCTACGGCCACCCTGATTATCAACCCAAATGAAAGAATGACTCGTATTTTTTAGGAAAACGAATAGTAAAGTTTACACCTAGTGGACAAGGGTCAAATCCACTTTTCTTCTTTTCTGTTTCTATTTATCGTCTAATATGCTATATAAAATAGAAGGTAAACTCTCTGGCAATGTAATAGGCCCGTTCGCGACGGAAGCGAATTAATTCAGGAGGCAGACTGCGGCGCTACAACAGCGATGACGAGAGCCAAGGTCGCGTTTCGATCCGACAGAGAAATGCACTGGATCGGGGTCAAGAGACTATTCTTTCACCAATGCCGACAGATCGGACCAACTAGACCCAAAAATTATTAAACTAGAATTTTTGTTATCAAAGAGCTCTAAAAATTGTGAAAAAGAAAAAATTATTCCTTATTAACTGCTGTCTGATTAAATTTAATTAAAGGACATATTTAAACGGTAGATCACAAGTTCTGAATAAACATCCAGGGCGATTATAATTATGAAAATTTCCGTGTACGGGGACTCGAACCCCCTATACAGGTTTTCTCCCTGCGGACTTCCCAAGCCTAGCCAGTAGGACCCACGTCTCGCTCATATGTTATATTCTCTATTAAAATATTTCCTACTTCAAAATTGAACAAAACTAATCATTCGGAATTGATTTTGACTGAAGTATCAATAGACTTTGACCAAATAAAAAGTTTCAAATATTAAGGCGGGAATATCTAAAATATATAAAAAATTCTATTAAGTATGAAACTTAAACATTTAATTATGTACTAATATAGACGTAGAGGGAAGACAGGTTAGCATCTACGATATAGATGCATTTGACGCAAGTGCAGGGCCTAAAATGTTGCTGGGTCCTACACACTTTGTGTAGTACGGATTTAAAAGTGTGCAGACCGAAATCAAAAAGTGTGCAGTGGAAAATTAACTTTATTTTCCAAGCGAAATCTCCACTTTTCTAAACTAATAATTTTAAAGTATTAAAAATAACTCAAAATTCCTACTTATTTATCGCAAGCTTCACAATCTTTCACATTTCCCCCTCTTTTCACCTTTTTCTCGTTTTCCTCTTAAATAATCAATTAATAGAACCCAATAAGAAAATCTAACTATTTTTGGTTAAAAGTTTATTCTTTTTGGTAGAAAATTCAACTATTTGGTTGAAAATGAACTATTTTTGTTGAAAACTCTGCTACTCTACTGTTCAACGATTTGGTAGAAATTTTTTTACTTTCTTGACCAAGAAATCTTTTTTGTTTGAAAATTCTCTCTTTTGGTAGAAACTTCATCTTATTTATTTAAAAATGCAACTGTTTGGTTGAAAATTAATCTGTTTTGGTTGAGGATTCAAACATTTCGTTACGAATTAATATTCTTTGTTTCAAAATTCAATATTTTTGTTGTTGTTAAAAATTACACTTTCTGAGTGAACATTTAATTATTCCAGTTCGAAATTCATCATATAAGTTTATAGTTCATCTCTTTGGTTATAAATGTAATTACTATTTTTTTGAACATTCGCTTTTTTTTAGTTAAAAATTAATCTTCTTGGTAGAAAAGTCGACTTTTTTTGTATAAAATTCATATTTTTGCCTTGAAAATTCAACAATTCTCCTTGTTCTGTCTAAATTTGAAACAGTTAAAAATTTTCCTAATTTCAATTAGTGACAGAATTCTAGCTATAAATCAGCCATGCTATTTTTTACTCATTAAGTGTTTAACAAAGATGTAATTCTAGTATTTATGGAGTAAAATAAGGCAATTCAATTTTGAGATTAGGGCCCTATTCCAACGCCCTTAATATTTTTTCAATACAAATTCAACTATTTTGTTGAAAATTCGTCTTTTTAGTCTAAAAATACATCTCTTTTCGTAGAAATGTTATGTTTTTTGGTTAAAAATGCAACTACATATTTGGTTCTCTATAATTTGTAATCAGTAAAAGTTTTTACTAATATAAAATATAATGACTAAATTCTAGCTATGAACCAGTTATTTTTTAGTGATAAGTCAGAAAAACTTACTAATTATTTATCAGTGAAAATAACTGATTCACAGCTAGAATTCAGTCATTGATTCAAATTGGTACAAAATTTAACTGATTTATATCTACAGATTTAAAAATTGATCTTTTTTGGTTGAGGTTCTAAATATTTTGTTGAAAAGTTGTTGGCTGAATTGGACAGTTTTTGAATTGAAACTAAAATCTTTTTTGTTTAAATATCAACTATTACATTTTTCGTTGACAATTCGTCTTTTTGGTTGGAGATTCATCATTTTAGTTTTAAATTCACCTCTTTGTATGAACTTATTCTTCTTGGTTGAGAAATTACCTTTTGGATTGAAAATTCAACTATTTTTACCTTAACTGTTGCAGAATTTTTTTTAGACGCTTGTTATTGATACAGTTGAAAAAATGTTTTTTTTTTGTCTTTTATTGTAAGTGAGAGGAGGGGTCGTCATGCAAAAGGTTTGTAGTCCGAAATTTTAAACATTTTAGGCCCTGCGCCATGAAATGATCTATCTTCAACCTCACAAGGTGGTCCAAAAATGCAATTAAATTTTTTTTTTGAATTTTCATGCATATCTCCCCAGATATGTTCGAATCCACACAAAAATTAATACTTTTTTGAAAATTATATTTAGAGGTTCCGCAAGCCCCATTAGGTTTAGCCCTTTTTTCTTATAAGCAAAAAAGACGTTTTTGTAAATTTTATCCAGAATTGTCGATAATTAGGTGAATATAGTTGAAACTCAGTATTTCCCTTCACAATTAGCCATAGAATATGAATCAAAAATTAATTTTCAAAAATCACCCCCATACGTATGTTTTATTTTATAGGTTCCCAAGAAAATCCGACAAGTGAAAAATTCGGTTTTGCGAGTTTCTGGCGCTAACTATTTTTTCTTCAGATTTTTAAAAATAAAAATTCTTTCTAATACATAAAATACTACTTTATACTGATAATTAGATGTTTACATAATTTTTTAAAGAATTTATTGTTTTTTCCGAATTTTTCAACCTATCTTTAACTTTTCAGTTACAGTGAAGCATTAATCAATTAAACTTAGGAGAAATAATTGTTGAAATCATTTGTTGTTTATAATAATATTCTCTTAGCGAATAATGCTGGAGAAAGTTGCAGTTTTTCCTGAAATTTTCCACTTTTTGTCCACTTTTCAGTTACAGGGAGGTAATAATTAATTAAAATTTACAAAAATAATTTGCTAAACAATTTATTATTATTTTTAATAATGTTCTCTTTGAATAATATCAGTAAGTTGCGATTTTTCTGAAATTTTTCACCTTTTAGCCTACTTTTCACTTAGAGTGAGGTAATAATTAATTAAATTTAGCATACATAATTTTTTTTTACATTATTATTGTTTATAACTATCTCCTCCTATATTAATGTTAGATACTTGCGTTTTTTCTGAATTTTTTAAATTTTGGTCCACTCTTCACTTACTGATGTAAAAATTAATGCATTTTAACGAAGATAATTGTTTAAACTACTTATTATTGTTTATAACTATCGTCCCTTAGATCATTGTTAAAAAGTTGGGGTTTTTTTCTGAAATTTTTAATTTTATTTTGGCTTTTTAGTTCAATTTTTTAACACATGCATTATTATTATTATTAATTTAATTAATTATTAATTAATAATAATTAATAATTCAAACAATCTTTTTGGTGAATATATTTTTCTGAAATAAAACAGATATTTGAAATATTCTTCAAATTTTCTATATGGATCATATTAAATGTAAATTTTCCTTGAAGTAGTTACTAAGAGTCTTTTTGTTTAAATTAATATTAATATAAATATTTATTATTTTTTTCCTAACTAAAATGTCAAAGAAAGCTGAAAATTTCAGAAAACCCCAAAACCTTATAGCATTGCTCTAAGAGAAGATAGTTATAAACAACAATGACTTGTTTAAACAATTGTTTGTTAAATTTCATTAATTATTACCTCGACCTAAGTAATATTGAATATTTCAGAAAAAAGCACTACTTTATAGCATTATTCAAAGAGGATATTATTAAAAATAATAATAAATTGTTTAAACAATTATTTTTGTTAACTTAAATTAATTGTTACCTCACTCAAACTAAAAAGTTGAAAACGAAATGAAAAATTCATGTTTTATTTTTATTGATATTAACATCTAACTATCGGTGGAAAATAGTATTTTATGTATTAGAAACAATTTTTATTTTTTTTCAACGCAAGATAATCATAATTAGCGCCAAAAACTCGCAAAACCCGAATTTTCACTTATGGGGTTTTTTTCGAGACCCTATAAAACCGACTTATGGGGTGATATTTAAGAATAATTATTCATTTGTATTTTATAGCTAATTGTGATGAGAAATGTTGAGTTTCAACTCGATTCACCTAATACACTGGAATTCTGTTGGATTTGGACGGACGACTTAACCTGATGCAACTAACGCGCGCAGAGTGCGGCCCTCGAGACGTTTGTCACGCTTGAATGAGCAGCCCCTCTCGCGCTCCGCGCATGAAGAAACCGCCGCGGAATCAATTCTAGGAACGGCGTAAATCCGGACTGCTTTAATCTAAGTTCCAGTGTATTGATGATTCTGAATAAAATTTACAGAAACGTCTTCTTTCTTTTGTGAAATATATACGTGTTAAACTTCATGAGGCTTGCGGAACCTCCAAATATCATTTTTTTAAATGCACTTATTTTTTTGAGGATTCGAACAAATTTGAGGTCGATATGCATGAAAATTCGAAGAAGCAAAAAACAACATAAACCACCATATTGGGTAAGCAAATTGTGAAACTTTCGAACGTTTCTGAAATGTTGGTCTAATGAAACGTTTCATTGTTTCATGAAACTTTCAAAGTTTCAATTAAATGTTTCATTCAGTCACATCCCTAAGTTTTGGTAAGCAGACTACCTTGAGATGTAGTTTAGATAAAAATAAAAGGAAATTATGAATATTTTCACTTGCCAGAGGCGCAATCGGCACTCTCATCGTTTTCAGAGTCGTTATCAAACGGGTTCGCACTCTTATACATACCTGTTTTTGATACCCGAAGTGGCAGGTAAAACGGTCAAGATAGGTTCAAGGTCACAGGTATATAATATGTACCCACGCACCTAACGTAATTCAATTTTATCTTTGGCCATGATTATGTATACCAAAATTTCGGTACAAATAGCCGAGTTTTTTCGGTACGAGTAGAACCTGCCTCTTTATATTCATCCGTTTTAAAATTTATATATATTCTGTAAGATTCAAAATGTTTGTTCTCAATATTTTAACAGTTAATTATTCCGTAATAAATCAAGTCAAAGAATGTATTTAAAGTGTAAATAAGAAGCTGTTTTCATCCTCTATAATCAGTTAACCAACTTCTTTTCATTAGTAGTTTTAAATAACACGAATCTTGAATTGAATTTTGAGAAGCGTAAAATACGATTATTGAATCAACGCTCAACAGCCTTTTCAGCCTCAATTTTTTTCATTGCTCGCTATAAATGCAAGCATGAAAGATTGTGAATAATTGGCTTGGAGAAAGTCAAATTTTTGCTATTTGGTTTCCTCCTAACGGAATCTATTTCTCGAAAACGAAGAAAAACCGGATTCAAACAAAAAATAGTGAGTCAGGCACCCAAGACGGAAGAGAGCATATTAAAAAGTATAATTTAATTCCACATTGACCTTTTTAGTATTTAATTCTTTGGAGTCAAATTTAGAATCAAAATTAAGAATGTGAAATCATTGAAATTCTTTCGACGACTTATACAAGAGTTTGAATCTAATTAATGCATGAAGTTTACTGAAGTGAACGTGTTATTAAAGTTCATGTCTCGGACTCTACAATAACAGATGTCTACCGGAAGTGTCTAGTTTCATGAAGTATAACTCAATTATACGACGAAAATCCATATCAATCATTAATTCTGAGTTTTCTCAACTTCAAATAATTAAAAATGATTTAATTAGGGTTTCGTAAAAGCGTAAAAGTTGAAGGTTTTAAAGGTTCTGCTGAAGTTCCTGCAACCGAAGGGTAGAAAATAATTCAACTTACTTTTAAACAAATTAATTAGACACGACTACACGTACCTACTTAGTTTCATATACAATAATTTCAAATTACCAATTTAGTTTCGAATCCTATTTACAAACAAGATCGCTTTTTGACTTTTTTTCATGAAAACAATCTTCGTAAATTTTAATTCGAATTTTGCGAATGTTAACGAAATTTCGTTGTTCAATTATAATATATTCTGAACAAAGGGACATTTTAAGAATTTCTTATTAGATATAATTCATGGATGAAACATTTCAAAATTTAACAAGAGCAAGTTTTAGCGTTATAATGGAATAATTTAAAGTATATTGCGCGCTTAAAATTGTAATGAAAAATATCAAATTGCAAACTTATTTTAAATAAGTTTCAGAAAAAAACAATTTCAGACTCTGTTTTAAAAGTTTTGAAAAATCAAAGCATTAAATAATAAAACATTCATATTTGAAAGCAATTAGTATTTAAACGGACAATTTTTTTAATTGTGAACTTTTTAACGTCTTCAAATTGAAATGGTAAAAAATGAACATTCTGAACTACGAAGTTTTCGTGCAAGAATAATTTTTAAACTTAAACTTCAATAATTTAACAATTATATATTATATTTTCAGTTTAAAATCTTCAAAACTGAAAAACTTCAAATTGATGAAAGTTTAGAATTGTACAATTTAACTTAAAAAGTATTTGACATTGAAATATTTATATCAAAAATCAAAATTTGGCAACTGAATCTCAAATTTTCGTCTCTTCGAATGTGGATATTCTCCAAAAATTGGAGAAATGAAGTTTCAATCCATCACACGTTCGACATTAATGTTTATTTACCAGCGTGACATTATAGATTTATCTATGATGTCACCCTGCTAAATAAACATTAACGTTGAATGTATGATCGATTGAAACTTCATTTCTCCTATTATAGAAGAATGTTCACACACGACAAATTTATAATTTCAAGTGCTTAAAATTTCAAATTGTTTCATTCGAAGCCTTCAAAAGTAAACCGTGAAAACTTTCGAATTTTCGTATTAAAAACTTCAACTTTTATTTTAATTTGAACTTTACTTTTCTTAAATTATATATTTTTAGTTCCATTCAGATTTCAATTTTTTAAAAACGAAAAAAGTATTGAGTAATCTCAGCACAAATTTCGTCCCAAATCAAATGCAGTTTTAAATTAATTAAAAACTGCATTTACAGTGAATCATCACTCCATGACAAACATAAATCTTAATTACAGGAATCACAGCGGTTCAGTAGTTCAACTTTAGGTAAAAAAAGGGAATTTTTCGAAAAAAAGGGAATTAAAAGGGGATTTAATATATTATTAAAAACTTTTTATATCATATGGATAATACAGTTTAACGAAAGTGCTCTCTGACAGTAGCGCCTTTTCTTTAGCAAGTTTTCTAGTCATTTTGTGTTACATTTTTTTTAGCTAGCTTTAAAAAATCTGTTGAACACTTCAGCACTTTCTACTGATAAAAATAAATTAGAAACAGATTCAAGAAGATCAAAGATTGAAAATTAGATAAACAAAATAATTTAAAAATCTTCACGTTTGACTTAAAAAAAAATCTGCCCGCTTCGCGGGCACATTCTCATGGCGCGATTCGCGCGCGGCTCGCTTTGCTCGCAAGTTTGAGCGCGCCTAGGGCGCGCGACTGTTGGATCTCGCGCTTCGCGCTCGATCATATATTTATCTCGCGCTTCGCGCTCGATTATGTATTCACCTCGCGCTACGCGCTCGGGCGTATTTGCATCGCGCTTTACGCTAGGCTCCTCTAGATTTTTGAACTTCGTGTTCGACTTCGATGAAAAGAAAAAGTTTGTTTGCAAATATTATAAAATTATCAAAACCTCTACATATTAAGTGATTGTTAAATTTGCTTTTATTTTAGACTGAAAAGGAACTTTATTTACCCAAGGTTCTATCGACCTTAAGGAACACATTCTCATCCAGACACTCGCGCTTCGCGCTCGATATTTGATTTGAAAATCATTTGAACCGTATGATAGAAACAAAAAAGTTTGAGCGCACTTACGGCGTGCGATTTGGTAAATACACTGAGCGCGCACTTTGTGCTTCGTGTTATATGTTCTTCATATACAAATTACTAAATTTCTATTTGATTTTAAATGAAAAGTAATGATATAATTCAGGCGACAAATTTTATTAGTTAACATTTTATTTTAGCTTGTGCCGTTTATCAAAAAAGTTAATTTTTTCATTTTGAATATATTCTTACCACAAAAATTGATTACGGGTGTGTAAGTCTTTTTTGAATGCACAATTTTTGTTCATTTATATGTTTTCGTACCTTGCATTGTTTTTTCAAAAATTTGATTTTTTTTACTGTCAATGTTATTTTCACGAATAAAACAAAAACCACGCATCCTATCGAAACATGAGTCACAATAAATTTGAACCTCTTCCTTGGATGAACAAATCTTGTTTCGGTCATTTTTTCGTAGCTGGTAATATTCGTCTGAAAATTTGATTTTTCTATTTTCAATGCTATTTTTTACGAATAAAACAAAAACTACGCGTCATATCAAGAAGTGAATGATAAGAAATTTGTAGATCTTTTTTAGGTGCACAATTTTGGTGAGATGACCTTTTCTGGTATCTTGCATAGTTTTACAGCAAAATGGCTTTTTTGATTTTTCATTAATTTTTTGTGCGATCAAAATTTGAATTTTTTATTTTTCGAAAAATTCAAAAAGTTGTCATGAAAATATTATAGGGTATTCAGGAATCAACGTCTTTCTCCTCTTGACTTTTTTTCATATCGTGCGTTTTTCGGCTTAAAATGATCATTTTCGTTTGTTTTTTGGAATTTTGAAAATGCTATAACTCCAGTAATTTTTTTTTTATCACGAAAAGTCATAAGAATATTTTGTTCGTCATTTTGCGTACTACTAATAACCGTACATAGAATTTTCAAATCTTCCGAAAAAGTGGTCTCAAAAATTTTCAAAATGTGCTCACTTTTTGGATTTTCATCCAAAATAGCTGGTTAACGAACTCGTTCTCTATTTTTGGGCCATAAAAAAGTGTGCCAAAGCGCAATCAAATCTGATCATTTTTTCGAAAGTTATCGTGGCTACAGACAGACAGACAGACAGACTACAGACTACAGACAGACAGACACCTTCGTAAAAATCGTTTTTTCTGACTCAGGAGGTCTCAAAACGTGGAGATTTGATGAAAACCGACTATGTCAAATTTTACATAAAACCAATACCTTCTCATTAGAATGAGAATGTAAAAAAAAATTTTTATCAATAGATATATTTGGATTCCTTATTCTCATCAATTTTTTCCACTTAAATGCGAACTGAATTAATAGATCCCTATAAGAAAATCCAACTACATTTTTAAGGTCATTCTTTTTGGTTGAAAAGTCTACTATGATGTTTTGGTGGAGAATTCATCTTTTTTGTTTAAGAATTATATTATTTGGTTGAAAATTAATTAATTATTTTGTTAAAAATTCAACGATTTTGTAGACAATTTATCATTTTGGTTTGAAAATTCAATAATTTAGTTGAAAATTTTTTTATTTCTTGGTTGACAAATCTTTTTTGGTTGAAAAATTAACTATTTTGATGACAACTCGTCTTTTTCACTTGAAAATCCCAGAATTTGGTTAACATTTTTTTTTAATTTTGATTGAAAAATCTTTTTCGCTTGAAAATTAATTTTTTGTTGTTGAAGATTCATCATTTCAGTTGAAAATTCATCTCTTAGGTTGAAAATGTAACTCTTTTGTTGAAAATTCGTCTCTTTGGGTTGAAGATTCATTAGTTGAAAATTCGTCTTTGTTGGTAGAAAATTAACATTCTTGGTTGAAAATTCATCTTTTTGATTGAGAATTCAACTTGAAGTATTTAAAATTGAATTTAGTATGGTACAAATATTAGTTTTATTTAAAAGAATTTATTTCCCTATCTCCATGAAAAATCTTCTTATTCCCCCTGCTTTTAGAGAATTTTGGCCTCTGAACCCTGTTACCTCTATAAAGATGTTTTTGATTTGAAACTAAGGAGTTGGTTTGTCTTCAGGATTCAGTTTCTCTATTGAATAGTTAGCAATTTCTTCGCTGTCGCCGATGTCCTTCAAATTTACAAAATCAGAAAATAAATCGTTTAGGAAATTTTTGAAATTGGTATCATAAAAAGAATCTCTTTTTTCTATAATTCGCGAAAAAGTGCCAGTTTTTCCACCTGTTTTTGGTGTAAAAAGTTACCGATTTTTGCTCGATGACGTGGCGCATGCGCAGTGCCGACCTTTCCGGGAAACAGTGACAAAAGTGGACAGATGCAGTGGAAAAAGTAAATGGACAGTGATAAAAGTGAGGCACAGTGGAAAAAGTAAATGTTATTTCGGGTGGGTTCGTGCTGCCTCGGGTGGACTCGTGCATCGTGCGCAGCCAACTTCATTCTATTTTCCGACTGTCGTCCCTAACCTAAAAGCAATTTCCTGAAAAGTCTCGAGTTGTGTATTTTGTATGTACTTTTGTCACTTGGCAAAAGCAAAAAAACACCGTCAGTTTCTCCGAAAATACTGTGCTTGGTTTTTTTCACGAAAAATCGGAAGTTTTGAAGCCCTCAACTTTATGGGCCAACTATTCAATTGTGAGAACCAGCTTATTATTACTGCCATATTATTGCCATGGTTTTGATAATTGCCATTGTCATTGTTGCGTCAATCGACAAAAAATCGCCTTCTTTTTACACAAAAAACAGGTAAACAAAAACTAGCACTTTTTAACAAATTATAGAAAAAGTATCGTGTCCCACACATTGAAAAAGCGACGATTTAAAACTCGTGTGATAGCCACCCTCGCTCCGCTCGGGTAGCTAACTTCACACTCGTTTTAAATCTCTCGCTTTTTCAACTTGTAGCACAATATACTATTAAAGTGTCCCGTGTGGAAATTGCCCAGCTTGGCCTATTTTAATTAGTGGCCCTCTAGAAGCCCCACAAAGGCGGCCCACTGTGGAAACGCCCAGCTGGGCCCTCGCAGGGGCCTACATATTTGCCCCTTTATTTTTTTCTATAAAAAATTCCAAGTCCGATCACCAAGTTAAACAAAGAAAATTTTAAAATTAGTCCAAAAACAAAGATTAAATTATTATAAAAATTCCAAAAAATATTTTTATCATAATCTTTTTTACCTTTTGTTTGGTGTTGTGGAACATCGAAACATTTTCCATTATTCAGCTAAATTCTCACTACAAGAATATGACTTCGAATACAAAGGTTAAGTTGTTATAACATTTTCACAAAAAAATTGTTCCTGATCATTGTTTTGATCACTTCAAAAACATTAAAACGTTTGAAGGCCAGCCGATACTGCGGATCGCGGACTCGTGCACATTAGAAGGATTAGAGCAAAGATATAATAGAGTGATCAGAATACCGATCAGTCACCTATGATCAATACCCATCAGTTCTATAAATCTTCATTTAAGGAAATGTACGTTTCAATTGTAATTTCGCGCAAAATTCCGCAGCCATTCCTGTCATCTCATTGGCTGACTGGATTCTCGATCCGGTTCGATTCCAGCTGTTTCGATTCCGTTCCATGGCAGTGTTCCCAATTCTGCTCCCCAACTGTACTGCGTCAAAAGTCTCATTGGCTGTATACGGCGCGCTTTTTTGAAGTTATCAAATGTGTAAATCAATTTTTTATGATAATTCATCATTGTAGTATCAATTAAATTAATTTTCAGATCACAAAATGGCCTTTTAGAGTTAAAGATAAATTAATGATTTGATATGACTCTTTAAAAATGAATTATTGATTTTAAATTTTCAAAAAAGGAAGACGTTTCTCACCAATGTAAATTCCAAATAATTCATAATATTTTTAGTACTTTATGATAATTATATATTGCAAAAAATTGATTTGCAACATTTAATAATTTCAAGTAAGCGCGTGATCAACATCCAATGAGGCTGCTGGTGCGACGCATGCGCAGTGCGGTTGCGGAGCTAAATTGGGAGCACCGTTCCATGGTTCAATGATTCCCTTCGTCGCCATTTCGCGTTCGCCACGGCACGACTTAATAGGTACGCGTTCTTTACACGTGGCACTTTTGAGGTTAAAATACCAAATCGCATTATTTTCATTTCACAATAGAGAATAAACGCCATTCACGATGAGGTAAGAAAGTTTATAATATAGCTTTGATAATTTTACTATTAAATACTACTATTACAATGAGTATTAAAAGTTATTTGCTGTTTTACTTCTCTCAGTTTGTTCAATCACAACACATAAATTGAAAAAGAATGCATTTTCCATAATTAATCTTGAAATCCGTTTTACACTAAAACTCCGAAATTAGTATATCTGAAAATGTAAATATATTATATATTTTTAAATCAAGGATGGAGAACAGTGAATTTTCGAGAAAAATTATAATTATGTGTTAAAATAGGAAATTTTACAGAGCAATTATATATTCTGAATTGGCTCAGAGAATTTAAAAAATATATGTAATTCAGATCTGGCACAAGCAGTGCCAGGCTTCTTGCAGGGCAATAAAGGGGGAAAATACTGTAGGACCTATGTGGGCCTTACAGGGGGCTTAGCTGGGCACTATAGAGGGCCGCTTCATTGGCCCTTCGTGGGCAGCCTACATGCACTCTAAGAAAAAGTCTATTAACAGTGAAATTACGTTCCTTTCAGAATGCTGCCTTTGAAATTAAGCAGATTTCTTTTGTCCGTCAATAGAATCGTTTCACTGTTCAAAGACTTATCCGTTAAATGCAAAACGAAAGTAGTTTTACTGATAAACGATTTCTTTTGACTTTGAAAAGAATTCCTTTAACTATTAAAGGATTTCATTTTTTGGCTAGCGGGGAAGTGCACCTGCGCGTGAGTGAATTTTTTCACTACACGATTTATTTATTAATTGATAAAGTGAGTGGAAAAACGAGCGAAATGAAGTCGAAAATGGATTACTTCAAAAAATTAGGAATCCCAGATTGTGACGCAAAAACTTTGGAAGGTACGTGTACTGAAAGAACAATTTTTGATCCGCATAACCTCACTTATCATTGATTTTTACGCTTTTGACAATCGAAGTATACATTTTTTTTATTGCTTTTGACAATCGAAAGTTCGTAAGACGTTCTTTATGAAATGATTTTGTAAAGCGTCGATTTTATATCGATTTTATATTTACATTCACCAAAGTTCGGCTTTTGTACATTTGTTGCACGTAATATCATGCAATAAATTTTCTTTTAACGTTCAAATTATTCTTTCTTTTGTCCGACAATAGATTTCACTTCAAGATCAAAGGAAATCCTTTCCCACTTAAAGGATAGCATTTGAAACGACAATCCTTTAACTGTAAAAGTATTTCCTCTCATGCCAATTTTGAATGGAAAATCCTTTAACAGTGAAAGGAATCGTTTGACAGTCAATAGTCTGTTTTTAGAGTGTGGGGCCTTCGAAGTTGAGCATGTCGAATCTATGTGGGCCCTTCGTAGTTTGCCAAGGTAGGGCCAACGTAGTAAAGGGGCAAATTACGATGGCCCTCGCGGGGGCCAACTCAAAATTTCCACACGGCGTCTTGTTTTCTAATGTCTTGAATTTCTGTTTATGATTCTTAAAAAATTAATCGAGACCTTGTAAAAAACGGGGAAAAGAGGAAAATTAGGTCAAAATTATCGATTTGAGATGTTTTAGGGTATTTTTCAAATTTTTGGGGAAAAGTGGGAGGAAAAGGGGACGGACTGTGATGCCTGTAATTACAATCTCATTTTCCTCACAAGAACATTTTTACCATCTAAAAAGACTTTCAAAATTGAAATACAAAATGACAGAATAAGATCCCAATTTCAAAAAAAAAATGTATTTTCTCTCAAAAGTCTGAAAAAATAATGATTTCATTGAATTAAGGCTTAAGAACCTCTGAAAAACATCTCCTTAGTGCGAGAAAAATACGAAAAGCGACGAAACTTTGTTGTTCAGAATCACTTGTTTTTGTAGCAATAACTCAAGGAATAGAAACCTAATGCAAAAATGATCTATCCACTCAATTAAATCATTTGTTGAAGCTCCTGTATTCACAGGATGCATCGAAGGTCAACATCGACGATTGCGCAGATCGCATGAGCACTTCCGCGATTGCAGGTGAAAATTAAGTATTGGATTATGTCGTGAATTAGGATCACGACTCGATCTTTATGCCGAGGGGGAATATGTCATTAACCCTTCGTTACTCCCACGCCCACATCCCGTACTTTTGTCTTTATATAATCCTGATATTCTTCTCCAAATTCATTTTTTTGTAAACTTCAGACAAGTAAACATCGACACAACAATGAAACGAACTCAATTCTCAGTTCTACTCGCCATTTTTCTACACACCATTCTGGTGGTAGCAAAGGTACGAAAAAAATCATTATTTACATTATTTAATTAAAAAAACATACTTTAACATGAATTAAAAAATTTAGTAACACTTTTTGTTATCCCCAACTGTCAGTGTAAGACATTCTAGAGGCCGAATAATCCATTTCAAGTCAGGCAGGTGAAGTCGCAGAATCTCTCAGAGACGAAACATGTTTTTTAAAGCTCTCTTACGCTCACTTACTCATTTAGGATAACTTACGAGAAAAATTTAAAAATTCATTTTTCATTTTAAAGAAATCTCTTGAGCACAAAGATGGTTCAGTTCGCATAAACATATAGGATGTCTTATTTATATAAACAAATTTTTGTTAATATGAAAGAAAATAAAAAAGGTGGGATTTCCCCTTTCACCGAAACAGATAGGCAATTTCTGTTAAAAAAAGAATATTTTAAAAAAATGTTTGCTTATATTGAATAATTGAATTTTTTCATTTTTCTCGTAAATGGCGCAAGATATCATAAATAAGTTAAAGAACTTTTTGTAGAATTTTTATAAATGTGCAAACTATTTTCTTAAAAATATTTTCTTATCTCCCGTTGTTTGCGAGAAAAATGCGAAAATTAGCTTCTAGGAGAAAAAAATTTTGCTGACCACAAAAGTTATAAGTTATAAAGTTATAAGTTTCGGATTTTTGATTAAATCGACTTTTGGTATTTATAGAAAAACCGCCACCGTTTTGCCAATTTTGAACCTATCCGTAATTTTTGACTATGAGCATTTGAATTTTTTTTTAAATTGAAAACTCGAATTATCAAAAAATGGTCAAAATTTAGGTTGAAAGTGTGATGCTTTTCAATCTAATATAGGTATGTATCTTTTTTCTGATTCTTATAGAATTTCTCGTCCTCTTTCAAAAACCATCGGAAATTTTCAACAAAAGTTTAAAGTTTACAAAATGGCGGCGGGTTTTCTGAAAATATTCAGTCAATTTACTCAAAAACCTTACCATTTTTCCCATATATTTTGTTTTAGTTTTGTCCTAATGTAAAGAGTATATTCCATGATAGACTTTATTCCTGAAGAACCAAAATTCACGCTTTTTGCCAAAACGACAGAAAATCCGAAAAAAGTAAAAGGAATAAAACTGTTTCCCTAGAAAAGCTCTAGGAAAATGTCTCCTGACACTTTCTTCTGTCTCGCGTTATTTTCGAAATTTTTGCGAAAATATGTATAAAATGATTTGAAATTTTATTTTTCTCAACAATACAATTTTTTAGTGTCATAAAAACAAAGAAGGACATAATTTAACACTTTAAAAAACTTCTTCCCTTCAAGTTTTTGGTTTTTAAAACACCATAAAATTGTATTGTTGAGAAAAGAATAAATCTTAAAGGATTTATACACATTTTCGCAAAACTCGAAAATAACGCGAGATAAAAGAAAGTGTTAAGAGAAATTTTTCTAGAACTTTTTTAAAGAAACCACTTTGTTCCTTTGACTTTTTTCGTATCTCGTGTCGTTTTGGTGAAAAAGTGAATTTTTGTTTTTCAGGCAAAACATCATGGAAAATACCCTGTATATTAGGAAGAATCTAGAAAAAAAAATCCAGAGAAAAACAAAACCATGGGGTTTTTGAGTAAATTGACTTTGAATATTTTCAGAAAAACTATCACCATTTTGTAAATTTTGAACGTTGTGGAAATTTCCCAACGGATTTTGAAAAAAGACGAGAAATTCTAGCAGAATCTGAAAGAAAAAGACAAATGCCTATATTAGTTTGAAAAATATCACACATTTAACAAAAATTGAAATCATTTTTCGATCATTCGCGTTTTCAGTTTTTTTAAATTGAAATACTTATAATTTTGAAAAAACAATTTTTAAGAAAAATCAGTAAGATACGTGTCCTCTTATTCCCTCTGATTTTCTGCTTGACTTGAAATTAATTCGGTTTGCATATATATATATATATATATATATATATATATATATATATATATATAGGTATACATAAAAATTTAACCAACGTTTGTCGTGCTTTATTAGTAGAATGGCATCTTGTAATAATTTATGTATAAGAGCTTCCGTTTGCCACTGATGTGAATTACATTGTGGCTGCTAGTATGGAGTGATAAACAGTTCCTTCTAGTCAGCCGCTGAATAAATTATATTGCGACAATCGCAGGAGCAACTCCATACGACAATCAATTTCAACATATGTTTTCACAATGCCAGCTAAGGCAAACCGATCAATATTCGATTATTTAGCTGTCGCATATTAATATTTTCCTCAAAGTTTCGATTATTCTATACACTTAAAACAACTTTATCTTCTCTACAATTCAATTATTTAAATTTTACTTATGGTGTCATCAATTAAAAGAGAATTGAAAAAAAAATTTCAGACAGCCAACTTTTATGTTTGATATAATAAACGCCCAGGTAAAAAAATTTTGGTATAGGATTGATCTAGGAAAACATCTGGGAAATCATATGGGAGTGATCTCTCAGATAGTATAGTAAAAGTATGGTAAATGAGACGATCCCATACTTCATGCATATTTGAATGAAGTATAGTGGATGTATATAGCTTAAGTATAGCTAAAGTATAACAATGTATGGTTGAAGTATCGGGAAAGTATTTTTAAAGTATATCTGAGAAGCATAGCTACAGTATAACTAAAGTATAGATAAAGTATAGCTGATGTTCAGTTAAAGTATGGTTGAAGTATATCTCTAAGTATAGCTCAAGTATGTAGATTATGTTTAAAGTATAGGGAAAGTATGGCTATAATGGGTATAGCCATATTATTGCTGATATGAGATAATCGGTTATCTGAAATACATGAAAATAGAGATCCAGAATCATGATTTTCACAATGTCAGAGAATATTGTTTGTAAATTATAAAATAAGTAAAATGCAAATAAGTAGAATGTTAATTGTAACATAAATTGTTTAACTTTATATTATGCGAAATTTAATACTAAACATTTCACCTAAGTAACAATTTTATTAAACCTTTTCATGCTATTAATATAATGTTTAGGGATCAAAGATTCTGGACCTCTTACCAATTGTATATGACATAAGAATCATATAAGTTGTCCATTGTATATCCGTTGTATATTGTATATCCTCACGAACAATATTCAAAACATATTTGACTCACGAAATCACTTGAATCGTGAACTTTTTAAATTTCTGGATGAGCTATCATTTATGATACATTATGTTTTATCCCGTTGCTAGGGTATCTTGAAGAACAAATGAGTGCAATTCTACTTCGAATACTTTTGCCATACTTAAGTATAAATGAAGTATAATCTGTATTTAAGTTATACTTAAGTATAGATGAAGTATATCCCATACTTCAGCTACACTTCAGTTATACAGTATGGGATCGTCTCATTTACCATACATTTTGTATACTTTGGAAAGTCAATGATTGATCATACTTATGATTTTTACTCGACATAGCGTTTTACTATCAATAATTAAATATGCCTAATGAAAACCCTCAAAAGCAGAAAAAAGTATTTGATAAAAATTCGAATGTAAATTGTGATTTATTTCTATTATAGCCTCCCGCTTGGCTGCCTCAAGAAATGTTGGACATGGTCCAAAATGATAAGCAGAGGTGTATGGCAGAACACGGAACAACAGAGGGTAAGTATTTTAAAATATTAACAAAAAAATTATTCCTATCCAAGATTTTATATTACATTTAAACTCATTTTATTTTAGATTTAATTGACAGAGTCAATGCAGGAGAACTGCCGAATGACCGTAGTCTAACGTGTTACATGTTCTGTTTGTTCGACTCCTTCAGTTTGGTAAATTTTCATTATTTATTTTCATTGTTCATGATAAAAAAATTTTATAAAATAAATTATTCTTCATTTATTCGTTTTTTATTTAAAAGGCGGACGAGGACGGTAACATAGACGTAGATCTTTTAGTCAGTATTCTGCCAGAAAATTTACAAGCGCCTGCTGGTGAGGTATTTGCTGCTTGTGCCAATCAACGTAAGTGTTTTTCAACATATAATTTTATATCAATTCTTGTCAAATTCTAAAAATTTAATATGTTGTTTTTAATTCTAGCTGGCGCAGATGTTTGTGAAAAGATGTATAATACTGGAAAATGCGCCCAAGCAAAACGACCAGATGTAAGTGAAAAGAATCGAATTTATTCAAATCTGATTTTATCATCATTTTTTCTTTCTCGTATTTTTAATTATTTCTTCACGATTTTTTTTAGCTCTGGTTCATGATCTAATAGTAAGAGAAGATTTAGCCTTCACTCGTATTCCTGCGAACGTAAAAAATCCAGATAAAGAAATCACATCTGGAGCAGAGAGTAGAAGAAATAGAATAATTTTATGAAAACATATAAATATCCATATAATTATTTGATTATATAGAATTAGAGGAATACAAATTCCTTTTTGTTGTAAATACTAGATGACCTAATAAATAATCAACTAATTAACTCAACCTACAATAATAAAAAAACCTCCACAAATTAACGTCACTAGAACAGCGAATTGCGAAACGGAAAAACTAAGCGATAAAATGAAAATCAAAATGCAAGACTTGCAAAAAAAGTTTAAATCTGCAACATTCAAAGCTTCTTAGAGAAATTCACTCATCCTTTCACGCTAAAATGTTCGATACATGCGAAATTAAGATTTTTTATAAGATTATTAGAATTCTAAATATTCTATAATTGTACACTGAAAAATGAACCATCATTGAAGAATACATAATTTTTCCAAAAGTGTTTTGTACGACGAGCGTGCTCTAAATTAACAAACAACAACAGCAAGAAGCGCAACGACAACGAAAAAAGCCCTGTATTCTAATTTATTTTTTATTTTTCATGCGCGGTACATATATTAAAACAATCTAAAAATTTTGAAAACAACAATCTAATTACTTCCAGTGGCCTGCTTTTTAAATGGTACCGATTTATAAAAGTTAGTGAATAACTTTTGTCATTCTGAAAATACTTTTCAAATCAAAAAGGTGGGAAACACAAGGTTGAAATTTTATAAAACCATTTCCAAACTCAAACTTTTACGTTTCTTAGTTTTATAGAAGATTACTAAAACACTATTTGGCACTTTTAGATATTTTTAAATGTTCTCATCTGCAATTTAAACAATTTTCTTTCTTTTGTGATCAGTGACAGCCAAATCTTGTTTTTTTTTTACGGAGCTTAACCATTAGTTTTTTAAAATAATGTTTGACGATTAATTGAATGGTCCTAAAATAAAAATGGTAAACAAGTTTTTTTTTAAATCACTAAGGAATTCTTTTCGAAGAAATTTAAATGCAACAAAATCCAACCACGAGCTTTTTATGTTACTATTTGAAAAAAATTACGAATCGAAAATTCTTTCTTACCTAAAAAATGTCAAAAATATTTTTTAAAGGATGAACATTAAGTGTGCTTAACTGAATTTACAAAAGAGTGAAATATAATAAAAAGTTTCTATTTTCTTGGTCATTTTACTTGAAATTATCTGAATGTTGAAAAAAATAAAGTCAAACATTTTTTTATATTGTGGGGTTCAAAGATACTTAATTTTTATAATTACTGACGCTAAGTTTTTTATTCTTTTGTTTGTTAATTCACAAAAAAAACTGGAAGTACGAAACCTTGCAGGTAATGGACAAACATGGGTGCAACAGCCAGTAGGGTAACTGCGACTCACGCAAACTCACCGTCGGGCGATTCCAAGATTTCTCCGGCGGACTCTGCCGTTTTTACTGGGCTGTAACGTGCTGCCTCTAACGGAGTCAGGCGGAGAAATCTTCGAGCTGCCACGGTGAGTTTACCTCAAGACACAGTTACCCTGCTGGCTGTTACCACACTTCGCCCATTACCTTCAGCGTCTCTTAATCCCAGTTTTTTCTACGTTGGCCAATGGAAGCGCAAATAAAAAATTTGGTTTGCGGTGCAGGTGAACAATATAAATAAGATCGGAAAGCCATAAGATCGGAAAGCCGAAAGATCAGTACCTTAAGGTCGATCGAGTGGATAGCGGCGGAAGTCGCAGAGGGATCTTTAGCGGCGTTGATGTTGACATTGTTGTTAACATTTGGTAGAGAGCCTCCGGGCCTGAACTGATTGCCCAGGTTAATGTGAAGGTGCTTGCTGCTGGATTGCGGTGGGCTGGCGCCGGCACTCTTGACGGACAGCGGGGCTTCCGGGACCCCCGAACCCGTGGGGCTCGCACCCACCGAACTGCTCGCCGACGCTACCTGGGAAGTTCATCAAAGAACACCCTTTGTCACCAACGAGCAGCCACATAACATGAATATATATCCTATCATCTAATTTTTTTCATGTCTACTTCAACCCTCACAACAACATCCAAAAAATCCTCGCCTCAAAATTGGGAATGTCTAATATTTGGAAAACTTAAGAGCGATATTTTGCAAACCGAAATTGCAATCTTGTAACATTTTTAATATAGAAACTTCTATAACTGGAATAAAACAAATTAAAATTTTTAATTTATTATTCTCAGGGCTGCCAAAGCCAAATTTACTTTAAAAGCCCGAAAATGTGACCAAAAGTGACTTAATTCTAACTCAAAAAGTAACTAAAAGTAACTAACGTGCATTAATAATGCGAAAAATGTTCTTTTGAATTTAAAAGAATTCAAGAGAATTCGATTCATAAGACTTCAACAATTTAATTTAAATTCAAAATAATTCAAATGAATTGGAAAAAAATCCATTGATTTCAATTAAATTGGATTGAATTTAGAGGAATTTAAGAGAAATGAGAAGAATTCGATGAAAATCATAAAAATTCCTTGAAAAATTCAAGGTAAATTTAAAAACCAATTCAACTGATTTGAAAACAATTAAAAAATTCATTGAATTCTGTAAGTTGGAAGCTACTTTAGAAAAATTCAAGGGAATTCAAAAGAATTCGATGAAATATCTAAGAATCCAAGGTGAATTTTAAAAACATCCGGATGAATTACACAAAAACTAAAATTTAAAAAAAAAACAATTAATTGAGTGGAATTTAGTGAATTTAGAAGAATTCACGTGAATTGAAAAAAATTCAAGAGAATTAAAAAAATTCGAGAGAATTCGAAAGAATTTAGAAGAATTCAGGAAATAAATTTAGAAGAATTCACGAGATAATTTATTTAGAATTCAGGGTAAATTCCAAACGATTTCAAATGAATTGCAAAAATTATTTGAAAATCTTTGATAAAATCCCGTGAAATTCTATGAAATCTGATATTTCCTGAAATCCTGCAAAATGTATTAAAATACCTTGAAAGCTTTTAAAATCCCTTAATATAATTGAAACCTTCACAAATCTAATAAAATCCCTTAAAATAGGTCCTTTAAATCGTTCTATATATGGAACGATTTAAAGAATATATCTTTCGAAAGTCTGGGAAATTCTTTACAACCACATGAACATTTTTTTAAGTCCCTTAAAATCACTAAAATCCTTGAAAATCCCTTGAAATTTTCTGAAACTTTTGAAAAATCCGTTGAATCTTTTAAAATAGGCTGCGTGACGAATATGTGGGGAAAAGTGTGCAATCTTAATTTTATATTTAAAACGCGATATTGCTTCTTCAAGGTCTTGCAATTGAATTTTTACCATTGTTAGCTACAAGCCTCTATATTTTTCCCCTAGAAGAAGCAAATAACGCATTCAGAAATGATAAACCAAGGATGGGCCGCTTTCCCCCACATGCGTCGCTTAGCCCCAGTTTATGGTACCCAAAATATTATAAAATCCTTTGGAATACCTTGAAATTATTTAAATCTATTAAAAAATCTTTGGAATCTTTGAAAATGCCCTGAAATATTTAAAGAGAATGCAAGAAAATTCAGAAATAGGTATGTATAGTAGAGCGGAATGAAAATTATCAAATTAGTCGAATCATTTGAGCTGAGCGAAAAAAATTTGTGGGCTGACATCCGAAAAAAGTAAAAAGAAAAATTGAAATCGGTTAATATCTTCTGTTCTCTTTTTTGATTTGAAAATTCCAAAAAATTTCCCTATTGCTTCGAAAATTATAGCGAATTTTTTTATTCGCAGTTTTCGCTAGTGAATATTAATAAAAAATTCTAAAATAAAAAATTTTTTTGCTCAATTTACAATTTTTTGTAAATAACCAGAAAATATTTTTTTTTTGATTGAGTCCTATGCAAACATTTTTTAAAAAGTTGAATATGTCGAATCTGAAATTTCTTCAGCTTGAATCAAAGAAACATGCCTTTATTTTGTTTTTTCAAAAAAACAAATTTTTAGTCCCAGCAAGTCGTCAAGATCGCTTTAAAAACCCGCAAAATTGACAATTTTTGAACGCTTGCAACATCACTAAAAATTTTTGTTCTCGAAAAAACAAAATAATAGCATGTTTCTTCGATTCAAGCTGAAGAAATTTCAGGTTCGACATATTCAACTTTTTTCAAAATGTGTGCATAAGACTCAATCCAAAAAGAAAACATGACTTTCCCTGACCAACCAAATTCCTTGACTTTTCCCTGATTTCCTAGTTTCCCTGACCAGCGATAATCCTGTTGATATTACAGTTTTGAAGATTTTTTTGTTGTGAAAATCTTTAAATAGAGATTAACAATGTAAAACTGAAATTTCATCAGAATTATTGGGTCATTCCACTTTATTTCAGTGAAGTTGTTCAAAATGCAAATGAACGGAAAAATATCACATTTGCAATACAGAATTGAGAAAAAGTCAAAAATTTTACAATTTGAAATTGAATTAAATTAAATCAGAAATAGTCCTTAAACTTATATTTACGTAAGATGTGCAAAAGTAACCTCATAATGTTCATTTTTGGTCTGAATTTTTATAGTTTTTTAGCACTTTTTTCAAGTTTTGATGCTGACATATGACAATTTTGGTTTCGAAATTCGAAACTTTGGAGGTTTTGTTAATTTTCGTGGATTAATGACGCATATAGGGAGAAAATTAAAAATATCCAAGATTTACAGTATATGTGAATAAAGTCTTAATTTTATCCCTCTGAAAATTTAGCGTTGGTCCCGAGCCTTTTTCTACAGAAATATAGATTTTTCAAAATAGCCCGAAAGATTGATATTTTGAGGTTTGGTTAAACGAACGCAATGCCTAAATTGAAATTGAATTTCGTGATTCGACTGCGAGGGATTTTCAAATATTTGGCCGACCTCAACTTAGTCGTTAACTCGTTTAATCAAACTTAAAAATACATATCAATATTTCGGGCTACATATTTTGAAAGCTGATATTTCGGAAGGAAAAGTCTCAGGACCAACGCGAAATTTTTAGAGCGATAAAATAAAGACCTGATTTACATACAGGGTGGCCCATTTTAATCTATGGATCCAAATATCTCTTAAAATACTCCATCTACAAAAAAATTGTACAGACAAAAATGGTACAGAACATAGGGGGTCATTTAACGGTACTATTAATTTTGACCTTGAGGTAAATTTTCAAGGTCAAGACGATTTTTTTAAATGACAACCCCTATTTTTGACTGCCGATTTCAAAAGAGTGGAAAATTTCACGTCAAAAATATTCGATGAGAAATTTGCTTTTGTGACCTTAGAAAGGTCAAAAATCAAGGCCAAATGTCTAAAAACCGATAAGATGCCCTTTTTTGGAATTATCGTGGTTTTGTGAGAATAGCAAACGTTCCAGATGCTTTTAACAAGTCGATAAAATGTAAAAGTGTGGACCAACTTGACCTTCAGATAAATTTTCAAGGTCATTTGAAGGTCAAGATGATTTTTTTAAAAGGAAATCCCTAGTTTAAACTGCGGATTTGAATTATTTTTTTATTAATTTTATTAATCAATTGGTAAAAGATTGAACTTGTCGAGCGAGCTTAGATTTCGCTTTTTTGTACATCTCAAACGTCGTGAACATGGCGCTAGAGGGGAAGTGGTGCTAATGATCGCTAGCCCCCATGCACGCACACTGTCACAAAAGCGGCTTACCTACATACAATTTCAAAGCTCTTTAAGTCCCAAAATATGTATCGGACCCCAAAAGTTTATGGGACATTTCGACTAACTGTTTTTTGTTCTACCTGCCCCTACAAGAATAAGGATAACTCGCGGGACACCCTGTATACTGTAAATCCTGAATAAAAAAAAAATTTCCCTGCGAATTATTCACCCGCGAAAATGAACGAAACCTCCAAAGTGTCGAATTTCAAAACAAAAGTTCTCACATTTCAGCATCAAAACTTGAACAAAGGCCAAAACTATGAAATCATACCAAAAATGAACCTTATGAGGTAAAAGTTTTAATTTAAAAAACTAAGCAAAACGATTTTAATAAGACTATAGAAGTGCTGAAAAATGGTTATATTTAAGTTGTTAAAACACAATTTTCGTTAATTATTTCACAATAAAGTTACTTTTGCGCATGTTGTATAAAAGATTAAGAACTGGTGAATACGTCTGATTTGATTCAAATCAATTTTACAGTATATAATTTGAGTTTTTCTCTATTCTATAATGCACATAAATGTAACATTTTTCTGTACGTTTGCATTTTGAAAAACAAATTCCTAAATAAAAAAGTAATTTAATAAGCAAATTTAAAAACCATTGAATGTTATTGTAGTTAAGTATCCAAATCTCTAAAAATTAGCACGCATTTGACTTCGGCGAAATAAAATGGAAGAAGAATAAAGTTTTATATACCTTTAAAAGATTAGAATTAAAAAACTGTCTGCGGGGCTGTAATGCTGCAAAATGACACTTTGCTCAGGTTGAATTTGTTTTTTTTTAATATTCTACTGCATTTGTCACTTCTAAATTTGTGAATCAAAATAATGAATCCTAATAATATTTGTTGCCTAAACAAATTCGAAGGGTAGAAAAACTAACCCTCTAGCATAACCTCCCTACGAATTAAAATTTTCGAAATGTTTCTCGAGAACCTGAGTGTATAAAAAGTAAACCCTCGAGGCCAATAGAATTCCTAATTTCATCGAACTCGTTAAAGGAGGTAAGACTAACGTAACTTTGTTTATTCGCTCGAGAGAAAAATAAACGTAGGCCAATGAAAAAAACTGTAAAAAATCAGTACACTAAAGAGTTCTAATTTAATTGTTTTACTTTTTCCCAAAAATAATATTTCAAGGAAGTGGGAAACCCCGGTACAAATAAAAAAGTGTTTTTATGTTTCCTGCATTCCGAAGATAAAATTCAAATATTAAATTGGCGGTAGATATAAAAACCAATACTTTCTCATTTTATGGTTTCAGTATAAGCTTCAACAATAAAGAAAGTATTGATATATTTCGACAATGACGCATTGGACCAGTGTGTCAATGGGTGTTAATTCGAGAAGACGGTATTTAAATTGTTAATCTTTCTATACGTACAAATACGGTGCAAAAGTTTGAAGCTAGCGAATTCACTTCAATGCGTCAGCATGCAAACGCTTCAACATTTCAGCAAGCGTTGATTTATACAATTTAATCCGTAACAGGAAAACAAACGTGCGGGGCATATAGACTTTATCGTAAATTTTTACTAAATTGTCCCATTGCTCAGTGGGAATACTGTGGACTGATACATGAGGGATCGCTGGTTCAGGTCTCGACGCGTGCACTTTTTATTAATGTTTTTCGAATTGACCTTGACCACGCATTCATATGAATTCACATGCATTTAAATCGCGCTGTCTCAATTCATCTAAATGCGTGTCAATACGTTTCAACGAATCAGAAAACGGGATTCAAGCGCATTCAAAAATGTTAATTCGCCCCAATCCGTATCAATTCTTTCTTTTTTGCTGGCAAAACAAACCGAAGGAAAAATGAGCAAACTAGTTACATAAAAAAGAAGTACATTTCTGAGTTTCTGTTTATAACAAATGGCTCCTCCAAACTGCGACCTTGTAAGGCAAGTTCATACATTGAAGAATTTATCTTTGTCTTTAAACATGCTGCCTCGCTGCATATGAAATGCAGTTAAGTTCAGGGACGTGGTTAAATATACAAAACCTGTTAAAATTCACGATTATATCATAATTATATTAGATTATTATCATAATCGCCTTATAAAACAAATTTTACTATTTGAGTAATAAAAGTGAAAAATCTCTCCAACGCAGTTGCTGCCAAAAAATACTTATATACATTATACAATTATTTTTATGTCATGAAATAATCGTAACATCGAGTCAGTGCAGTTGTTGCAATTTTTATTCAGTCTAAATAGAAGTAGGTAGTAACGCTAAATAAAATTTATTTAAATCTGAAACAACTTTTCTGAATTACAAATATGAAGAATGTCAAGTGTCAGAATTACACAATTTTAAATTGGAAACTTTCAAACTAACACTGTTTTTAATTGATGACTTTTTAGAATCTAAAATTTACACCTTTAGAAGTAAAAGAAGAAATTTAATTATTAAATAATTTTTTTTATCGTGATACTTTGGAAATTTTTTAATGCAAATGTTCATAATTGAACAACATTTAAATTGACAACTTGAAAATTTGGACAATATCAAATTCAAATATTCTAAATTATTGGAATCGTCCGAGGAATTGTTCTGATTTGAAATTTGAACCATTCATAATGAAATGAATGAAATTTTGAATACGTATGGTTTCAAGTTAAAAATGATTGTATAACTCTTAAAATGAAAATGAAAATATTATTATGGAAAAAATTTAGAATTAAACCCTTTCAAAATGTACAATTTCAAATTGCATGCATACAAAATGTAAAATAAAACACATCTTTTTAGTTAAAAATGTAAAAAAATTAACAATTTTGAGATTGGAAACATGAAACTTTTGACAATTTGGATATGAATTTTTCTCAACTGTACAATTTTAAATTTAAACTTTCCAATTGTACGTTTTTAAATTGGGTGCGTTCAAACAAATTTTAAAACGAATCTGCATAAACACATTTTTAACTTTCAAATTGTAGTATTAAATTGAACAATTTTAAATAGAAGAATTGAAAATTTCGAATTAAAATTTCAGCTGGCATTAAAAAAAATGTGAATCAAACTAGAATCCCCACTCAAAGAAATCTTTGTTTGTTACCATTTTTGCTCACTCTGAACAAATCAATAAACTTTAGGGACAATCAACTTCAAAATGTATCCAACCTTTATAATGATTTGTAAAATTGACGAAAATAGACATAATATTCATTGCTGCGAATTTTGAAGGAGAAATCTAAGGCGTCCTATAGAAAAAAAATTGTTCAGGTTCAAATTGTGTATTTAACAAATATTATATAGATTTATATGTTTTAGCTTCAATTTTTATACAATTCTAATGATCAAGAGCTGATTTTATTCCCTGAAAGATTCTTTACAAACTTGTTTTCCAAAATTATTTAAATTTAATAAAACCCAATAAAACAAAATTGAAAATAAACTGTCAAGGAGTAAAATTAGTCCTTGGTAATTAGGATTGTATAAGAATTGCACCGTTTGCCTAAAATGGAAGCTAAAACACAAAAATCGATATAACTTTTATTGAAGAAACAATTTTAACCTAAACAATCTTTTTCTAAAGCAGGATTAGATTTATTCTTCTTATTTAGAAAAATTTGAAATGCGCAAGAGAATTTTTAAAACTAAGGTAAGTGAAGTGACTGAAAGGAAGAGAAGCGGACTCTTGAGAAGATAAGCGACATGCCACTTTGCATAAGATTCCTGCAGATTCTCGAAATGAAACAGGAAATTGTGCCCGCTGAGATAATTTAGAAAGGGAATGACTCGAAGGAAAAATTCTGATAAAACTAGATTGAATTTTTGAACAAATCTGATTTATTTCACACCTGAGAACGAAGTCTTGTGAGAAAAAAATATCACTCGAATTGGGGGCCGTGTATAAATTTGCGTAAAGTTTTTTGCTGAAATTTTGAACCATGTACCCCCCTTTATGAGGGTCCGTAAGGCTTGACCCCCCCCCCCCCAACCTATTTTATGTAACTTTAGTCGACTAAATTTTTCCGTCAATTTAATCTTACATATTCTTACTTATCATACTGTTTCTTATGAATTAACAAAGCAGTTCAACTATCAACAAAGTAATAGTTCACTGTAAAAAAATCTTTTGTGATATTTACAATTAGATTGTAATTCACGAGCAGTGTATTTTTAAATTGCAATGTATAACCTGGTAAATTTACCAATGTCGTTCAGAAATTCACGATCTAGTCCAATTTCACCCCATGGAACAGTATGAAATAACTGTCCGATGTAAAATTACTATGTCTGACGATGGAAATTATTCGATCAGTGTGGTACGTAGTTAATTTACGTAAGTGAATAAATTTAAATGCGCTTATAAATTAACACTTTTTTGGTAAAGATGCAGTAGCTAGCATAATTTCACAAACGGGTTGTATTGTTACTTCTTGACATCCTGAGAAATTACAAACAGGACATAAATCGAAAATCCAGCGACAAACTGACAGAAAGAGATGGCGCGTTGGACTTTATCATAAAATTACGTCTCAAAGCCTTTAATATTGCTCTAATAGTGATGAGTTCTATATTTTAATACAAAAAATATGTTTTTTTTATTCAATACGATATCTAAGAAAAGTAATATGCGCTTTATTTATCCTGCTAGAGTGTTTAAAAATTTAAAACCTCACGAACATAACCTCAAAATTGAAATGTGGTCCTGGCAATTTACGTCCTGCATTTTTTTTACAAAAGTGTGTGAACTTACATCGTCGCACGCGGATCGAATAATTTCCATCGTGGCACGATGTAAAATTACACCAACTTTTTTTTACAGTGTTGATACATATTTTAACCAAGAGAAGATTTTCATTTTAAATCAAAAACAGTTGAATTGAATGAAAAAACGAATAAGTATTTGAATACTCAACCAAAAAGATTCATTTTCAACCACGCAGCTGCATTTTTAACCAAAAATATGAAATTTCTACCAAAAAAATACATTTTTATGGAAAAAGATTTTCTAGTCAATAAAGAAAAATAAGTCATTCGAAATATTAAATTTTTAAGCCAAAAAGAGAAGCTTTCTACAAAACAGTTGAATTTTCAACCAAATAATTAAATTATCAACCAAAAAGATTAATTTTCTACTAAAAAAGACGAATTCTCAATATACATTTTTAACCAAATAGTTGAATTCTAAAGCCAAAAAGATTAATTTTCTACAAAACATCTGAATTTTTAACAAAAAATTTAATTTTCAACCAAACAGTTGAATTTTCACCACATGGTTAAATTTTCACATAAAAAAATTAATTTTAAACCAAAAACGAATTTTCAACAAAGTAGTTCAATTTTCAACTAAAGAGATGAGTTTTCAGCTGAATTTATGAATCTTTAACAGAAAATAATAATTTTGAAGAAAATAGTTCAACTGCAACGAATGAGTTAAACTTTCAACCAAGAAGATTAATTTTTTAACAGAGAAGTCAAATTTTCAAGCTAGAGGATTAATTTTCTACCCAAAAAGCAAGCAAAAAATCGAATTTTTCACAAATTACACAAATTTTCAACCAAGTAGTTACATTAATTAAACTAAAAAAGATCAGTTTTTAATAAAAAATGGAATAGTTAAATTTTCATTAAAAAAATAATAATTCTCTACAAAAAAAAATAGTTTTTAACAAAAAATTAATTTTTAATGAAATAGTTAAACTTTCAGCTAAAAAAATAATTAAAAAAAACGAATTTTAAAGAAAGAAGTTTAATTTTCCACCAAAGAGATGAATTGTCAACAAAATACATACAGGGTGTCCAAAAAGTTCCGGGATGGCTGAATATTTCCCCAGGTAAAATATTTTCCAAAAACATTAAGGTCATTCTTGGAGTAACTTTTAACGCGTAATTCAATAGTGACCTTGGTTTTGACCTTGAAGGACATGGGCAAGGTCATGTCTAAGGTCACATCTAAATTCACCTTGCTAAAATAAATAATTACGGTCGTTATGAATTATTTCCAGAAGCTGCGCTTCTCAGATGTTTCCAAACCGTGTTTAATTTTAAATAACCTTTGAGTGACCATCAAGGTCACACCTGACCTTTGACCTGAGTACATTTTTTAACGTAAAATTTCCCGCTCTTTCGATTGCCGACGTCAACTAAGAGGATTTCTCTTTTTTTTTTTAAATAAGTTGACCTTGAAATAACCTTGAAGGTCATCGTCAAGGTCAAAACCAAGTTCACCATTGAATTCCTCGTTGAAAGTTACTCCAAGAATGACCTTAATGTTTTTGGAAAATATTTTACCTGGGAAAATATTCAGCCGTCCCGGAACTTTTTGGACACCCTATATATTTTTAACTAAATAGTTAAATTTTCAACCGAGAGGATTATTTGTCTACAAATAGGTTTAATTTGGTACCAAAAAATACGAATTTGAAAAAAATACATGAATTTTCAACCAACGACTCGAATTTTCAACTAAAAAAGATCAATTTTCAACCGAAAATGGTAGTTACATCTTTAGTTTGAAAAATTAATTTTTAACAATTTCAGCCAAAGAAGTGAATTTTGAACTAAAATGATGAATCTTCAAACTTCAAAAATAAATTTTTAACGAAGTAGTTAAACTTTCGACCAAATAGTTGAGTTTCTGCCAAATTGGTGAATTTTTGAGCCAAAAATTCAAATTTTATTCAAAACAGTTGAATTTTGAATCCGAAAATGTGAATTTTAAACTAAAAAGTTAATTTTTATTAAATAAATTAATTGTTGAATGACCCCTTATTTGTTTATTCATTTATTATTATTTCGTGAATTTATGATTATCACAATAAAATTGTTTAAAATTTTGTTTTTCAGTTTTACGTAAGAAATGGTTTTGACGACGTACTCCCCCATGTAAGACAGCACAGAAAAATCGTTGATTTACCTCTTCACCCAAAAGACTTTACGTAATATATGCACAGCCCCCTTGGGTAAATTGCATACGAAAAAAACGATAATGAATAGTTTCTTTTAAATACATCAAATAAATCAGAATGTTTCCCCTGGGTAAAAATAAATATTTGCTCTTTTTTTCGTCTTATAAAAGTACAAAAGTGTAGGTCCCGGAAGCTGGAATTACAATTTTCTCATATCAAAAGAGAGATTAGATTGTGTTGCTGGCTAGATTTTAATTACTGGCAAATCTACGTATAGGATGCGGAAGATCAGACTCGTGTACGTTTTAACGAGAACGATACGTTTACGAGCGAATGGAATGAGATAAGCCATTCATACTGAAAGGTAATGGTAGTACCTACGCATCGTTAACTCGTTCAGCGATCGGTCCATTTCGTTTCGCTTGAAACGATCAGTCGGCAACTTTTTCATTATCGATATTCGATATAATAATATCCAACTAGAAACTTTAAATTTAATCTATCTATCAAGTTTCAAGTTTCCAAAGTCTATAGTCGAAAACAAATTCAAATAAGTTTAGGAAACTCGATTTATTATAAGGTCACTATTTTCAAAGTCGCATGACCTTGAACCATTTCGATTTCACAAGAAAAATCTGGGTATGTACTAGAAGTCTGAATTGCAGCAACAACAAACTGAAATGTCAGACTTCACAGCTAAAAATAGGGGAATACATTTTTTAAAATAAAAGTAATGTAGGTATCATATTGAAACGCTTAAAATTCTTAATATTTAAAGTGTAAATATATAACATTTTCATCAAAATATTTAAATTCTCAACCAAAAAAGATTTCCTACTAAAAGAGAATTTACTTTTCAGCAAATAGTTAAAGGTTTCATAAACAAAAATTAATTCTTAACCAAACAGTTGAACTTACAGGCAAAAGAGACGAATTTAAAACTAAATAGTTGAATTTTTAACCAAATAGTTGAATTTTCAACCCAAAAAGATGAATGTTCAACCAAATGGTCGAATTTTCAAACAAAAAAGATTAAACGAATTTTTTAGAAAACAGTTGAGTTTTTAACCAGGAAAGTTGAATTTTCAACAAAAAAGTTCACTTTCAAACATGAAATATGAATTTTCAACCAGAGAGATTCACAGTCAGGAATGTCAGAGTTCTTATCGATATGAGCGATTTTCTTGAAACTTGGGAAAATAACAGTGTTAGGCATGCAAGATATTCTGGTAAAATAATTTTGAAAAAATTTCAAAATTGTGGGGGTTACGTCACTTTGAATTTTTTTGAAAATGCGATAAGTAGGAAAGTTTTTAACCGATTTTGAACAAATGTGTAGTAGTTATGTAGAATTCAGTACCCTTTTTTTAAATTAAAATCAAGCCGAGTGCTGCGACACGAGCGTGTTATTTAAATAAACAACGGGGGAATTCTAGATTGATGTAAAAATCTATACCCCCCCCCCCCCACACCTTATACCACCTAAGTCAGTTACACTTACCCCGAAAGGGATATGGCTTAATGGTATAATAATAATAATAATAATAATAATAATAATGATAATAAAAAAATTTGAAGCCTCTTCTCTTCTCCGGGGTATGCACTTTTAAGCTGAAGCGTGCACGTTCCCTCTCCCGCGCAACAGCCCAAAGTGGTCCAGAAATGAATTTTTGCCGACTAATTCATCCACACGATACATTTGTTCATTTGTTAAACAATTTAGGATTGTTTTTCAAAATACTCTGCAATAAATTCATTTTTTATTTATTTATGTTCTTTACAATACTTGAGAATACAGCGGCAAAATGGTTCATTTGAAAGATATGATGTTTTATCTGCGAAAGAATCTCTTAAATAAACTCATTGATAGTCAGAACTTACGAAGTCAGACTTAAAAATTACAAATATTTTATTAAAAATTGTCATAATTTGAAAACTTATAAATAACTTATGAAGTTATAAACAATTTGTTAACCCACTAAGTTTCATGAATTCTACAGAACACCTACAAATTTGATTAAAATCGGTTAAAAACTTTCCGAGATATAGCATTTCTAAACAAAATCAACCCAAAAAGATGAATGTTCAACAAAATGGTCGAATTTTCTAACATAAAAGATTAAACTTCAACCAAAAAAACTTGAATTTTCAAGACAAAAAGACGACTTTTAGAAAACAGTTGAATCTTTGACCGGAAAAGTAGAATTTTCAAAAAAAAAAATTAACTTTCAACCAAAAACAGTCGGATTTTCAACCTAATATTTGAATTTTCAAGGCAAATCATAAGAAGTTGAATTCAACCAAAAAAGACGAATTTTGAACAAAGTAATTGAATACTCAACCAAAACACATAATTTTCAACCAATCAGTTGCAATTTTATTTTTTGACCATAAAGACTAAATTTCTGTCAGGTAAGACCAAAGAGATGGATGTTCAGCAAGAGTTGAATTTTCAACAAAATAATTAAATTTTTAACAAAATCGTTGAATTTTTAACCAAATGTTCGAATTTTAAAACAAAAATGTTGAATTTCAACCAAAAAACAATTACATTTTCAACCAAATAGTTGAATTTTCAAGCCAAACATGCGAACTTTTCAGGCGATAGTTTAATTTAAAAAAAACGTTTATTTCCAACCAAGAAAGATGAATTTCACCCAATAAATATGACTTTTTCCATAAAAAAATGAATTTGCAATACAAAAGAAGCAACTTTCTATCCAAAAAATATGACATTTCAACAAAATAGTTAAATTTCCATCAAAAGAATTAAATTCACATCCAAATAGTAGAATTATTAACCAAAAGAGATGAATTCTGAACCAAAAATATAATAGTACACTTTTTACGAAAAGAAATTAACTTTCAAGAAAAAATAGTTGGATTTTATTATTACGTTTTATTAATTCAGTTCGCATTTAAGCGAAAAAAACGCGAAAAACGGGTAAAAGGGGGATTTTCTTGAAAACTGAGGAAAAAGAGGAATTCTTTAAAGAAAGGGGAAAAGAGGGGAATAGACTAATAGAGGAAAGAGTGTGAAGTCTGAAATGTTCACAGTTGTACAATTTTCGCTTAAATTCTATTCTTAAAGTACACTTAGAAGAAAACTAGCTATTTTCTTTAAAATACTAAAACAGAGGTTGCAAAACTAAAGCTTTTTATAAAATGATTATCTCGATCCAGAAAAAAAGAAGATACTTTAAAAAGTCAAACAATATTTTGGATCGCAAAATTGTAGAAAGTATAAAAATTTCGAAAGTAAAAAACAAATTAAGAGATTGACGTTTTAATTTTAATTGTAACGGAGAAAGCACATCCGCATTTTGCGGAAACAGATTCAAAAAACTGAAAACATGAGATACGAGGCCATAAATATCGATTGAACATCCGACGGATTATCTCTTGTAGAGAAACATACACCTCGACTTGTCGATACATATACACGTACAATCATGTAAACTTCCATTAATAAATGGAGCATGAATTATTCAAAAGAATAAGATAGTTCTCCTCGAGTTTTCTTAATAAATCGAACGAAAATTGGTACTACTGCATTCTCCAATATCCACTTTCAAATTGAAAGCTGCAATATGCTTTTAAAAATTGTAGGTAAAACCTTATTCCCAATTCCTTTAACTTTAATCAAAAAATCTGAACGAATTTGAAAGAAAAAATATATATGCTTTATATATATAATATATTCAAGAAATAATTAAGGTTTCCATCCGAAGACTAAATTTAATTACAAAACTGGAATACTTTCAAAATGAAATTCTATTTAAGATAAATTTATTATTACGACACTCAATCAATGCGCAGTTTTCTTATCACTAATATTTCTTTTTACTTAAACGTGACTCTGAAAGCTTTGTACAGCGACGAATCTGCAAAAAACTTCTTGCCTTTAAAGCACACAAAATTTAGAAAACAATGTGCGGCAATCGAGATAAAATATTATTCGGTCTTATCTTCTGGTTTTCTGAATAAAAAGTATGTACTTCCATTAATCTTCTTTTCAATTAAAAATATTGAATTAGGATCTCTTTGAAAATAATTAGCAATTCAATTTTTCAAATATACCGTTTTGTTTATTACATAATTTAACGAGCAATAGTTAAATATTTAAACGAAATTGTCTTATATTTGAAAATGTATTAAATAATAAATCTAGAATCACATCCCCAAACCTTACGTGAAAATGCGAATTTTCCATAATTTCTTTTCTAAAAATATCCTTCGCACTAGTCAAACAGAGTCTACTTTAAAAGAAAATAAATTCTTAACAGAAAGATTGAATAAATCGCTAGGATCTTATGATGAAAAATATTCCATATATTATAAACTGAACTGCTTCGGAGATTCAAAGTGGAAAATTTTTTTATTTGAAAAGTTTAATATTAAACGCTTGATAGTGAAGAATTTCAAATAAGTTGAATATTGTTTCAGTTGAAAAATCTTGAATCATCTCTACAATTCAAGCGACTTCAAGGTGCCTAGTGATCAGCCAATTTGAAATTCCCGGTTTTTTCCCGACCACATTTTTGCCCCCGAACAATTTAAAAATTAAGATGTTTTTTTATAATTTGGAAATTATTTATTTATGTACGAGAGTTACATTTCTTTCTCTTAAAAAAGCTTGGAAGCTATCTGTGTTCTCAATAAAAGACGCCAGGATGAAGTCACTTTGTCAACAATTTTTTAAGAAGATATTGCAAAATTAGAGCAAATTTAAATGTTTTCTTTCAATTTAAATGAACTCTAGCATAATCAACATTTTTTAACGTTCTTAAGATCCTTTTAAAGGTAAATTTCTATAGAATTGCACCAACTTATCGCCATTATTGTGAACATTTTTGCTTGCATGGTGCAAAATATTTAAAGTTAAAACAAATATGCTGGAAAAATTTTAATATTTTTTCTATTGAAAGTAATATGAGGCTTCTATCAAATTTATTAAAAATATATATTCTTTTGATTTCTATTATTACATATTTCCCTACAAATGAGATATCGAATTTTCCAAAATTGTTGTTCTAACGTTGTAAAATGTTTATTACATTAGATTTGATTTAAATTTGATTAAAACATTGAAACTTGTCATATTTTGCAATATCATCTTTAAAAATTTACATAATGCCTCCATTCGGACTAATTTTATATAGAATTCTAATAGCTTTACACATATTTAAAAGAACAAATTTTAACTAATATAATTAACATTAAAAGAACTTAAGATCAGTAGACAGTACTGCATAGTATATTTATATGCATACATATAATTGAAAGTCAATTAACTTTGATACTATCACACGTGAAACAGGCAGATTTTCCCCTATCTGATTCTCGACTAAACAATAAAAATAAAATAAAGTAGAAAATAAGTACATTTTTGCGACAAAAGAACTGAATTCCCGATCCTAAATAAAATTTCCAGGGTTTTCCTGATTTTTTCCGATTTCACAGTTCACTAGACACCCCGGATTTACTGTCGAACAGGTTATCATCCCAGAAAGCTTTTAGTGTTAAACATCAGAAGCCTACCTCAACGGTGAAATTGAAGAGAAAATTTATATAGGAAATCCTGGTAAATAGAGTGTATTTGTTGCAAAAGAGTATTTGGTGATTGGGACATCAATAATGCAAAAAGCTCGAAAAGCTATCAGAAACATACTGCAGCTTTGTATGGGTGACATATTAAAAATAGAAAAAATATATTCAAAGTCCGGAAATTGCATAAAATTTCTTTTCTCTCATAATCCCAATTAAAACTCGAAAACCAAAAAATCAATTTCAAAGTTGCCACACGCCTCTAAAAATACTCGGTCGCCCCAAGGGTCGGATTTCATCTGCAGCAAAATTAACCAGATTTAAAAGCACATCTCCAAACAATAAATATTCATTCCTCTAATTCCAATATTTACAGTTTAAACTTGCACAAAATACCCTTTGAATCTTTCTCGCCAAAATGTAGAACCAAAAATAAGTCTGAAAAATATTATCCTCGTAAAGTTAGCATTGAATACAAAATGCACAAACGAGAAACACCAGGGTCGCGGTTTAGGTCGAAAGGCGGCGCGATCATCGGAAAATGCTTCAAAATCCTCATCCGGATTACAATACCAAAATTTCGATCATTAAAAATTCATAACATTAAAAATAAATCGAATATAAATAGTAAACTTAATAATGAGTCATTATTATCATTAGCGAAACATAACCTTACTTTTTTGACATAACAAAAATAGAACAAACAAATTATAAATTCAAGGATAGCTCTATTTACTAGGGAAAAAAGAGAAGACAAACTTGAATCTTTTTGTTGTTGTTTTTTGTTATTTTTTTAGCTTTTTAGGTTAGAATCTTTAATTCTGAAAAATCAAAATACAATCCGACTGGAGCAGCACGGGGTCAAAGCACACGAATGTCAATAAAAACAAGCCCAACCCACGACAATATTTTCCCTGCCAGAACTCACTTAAATACTACCTTTTCAATTACTTCCACTGACTTTATTTCTTTAAAAAAATGATTTGTGCGTATCAGAGGCACGGAGTGTGTTCGTGTGCGTGTGGGAGCCACACGGACGAGGCGAGCACTCGTTGTTTACGTTTTACGTCCGGGTTTGGGGAGGCCCTGATCGGGACACGAGTAGACGAACAACAGGGGTTGGGGGAAAATGATTTGAGGATAATCCTTACTCTGCAGGTGACATCGGAGACTTCCCTCATGATCGCCTCGAAAGCGGCCGTCTCCTCCGCCTGCTTCTGGTTAAGCAGGGCGATCTTTTCACTAAACTTTCGAGGGTTCGACATGGTTACAAGACACTATTTAACTATTTTTGAACTCCAATGGATTCGTGGACACAGCACAGCACAAGAGCGAATTTAACAAGAATAAATAGTACCGCACCCGATCGCGCACCAATTTTGTATTGTTCGATTTCAGTAGAACGAACATGGAACGAACCCACTGCCTACTTCTGGATGGGCCAGTGATCACTGATACGCAAGATTACCAACGCGCCACGCGCATCGCGCAGGAACCGCGAGCCGCGAAAACATCGCGAGCCTTGCTTGCTTGCTTGTCGCGACCGAGACCGAGACGATTCTTCAGAAATAAAAACAAAAGGAGATGAGGTTGATGAGGTTAGGGGGAGAGGATTTTCCAGAAATTTCGTAAGAAATCACGGTCGCGGCCCCGAGGTCAAGTCGAATTGAAGGCAATTGAAGGTGCGGAGGTTACAGTTCTGAAATTTAGAGTTCCTTATCACATCACGGCTCTTATCACTGTGGAATGGCGCATCGAACTTGCGGTGACTCGGATTTTAAGCATTTAATTAATGCATACTGCGCCATCTTGCAGACTGGTTGGGACTAGTTTCGGTAGCTGGCGTTACAGTCAGTAAAGCAGCTCATTGTTAGTTTAGTTTTATTATTATTTTGTTACTAGCAGGAATTGTTACAATCACGAACGTCTCTGGGTTTTATTTCCTAACATTAAAAACATAAACAACTTCAAAAAACATTATTACACGTATTTTTAAACATTAGGAGTTTTTCTAATTTTTGAAAGAATAATGAATAATTTAAAATTGAAAGCCTTTAAAATTAAAAAAAAAAGTATATATAGAGAACGATTTTAAATTGAAAACGTTCCAAATCAAACAATTTTAGATGAAGTAAAATTTTGAAAAAAGAACAATATGAAAGGAATTGAACAGAAAAGGAATTGAACTAGCTTTTATCATTTCTAAATAAAAGTGTTTAAAATGGAACAATTGAAAATGTTTGAAACTGAAAAATTTTTAAGTAGAAACTCTCAAAAATTGAAAAATTTCAGACTCAACTTTTGAAAGTTGGACAAAGGAGTTTTATTTTTAATTGAAGAATCTCAAAAATGAATGAATTCAGATTACAATTGAATGCATTCAGATTAAAATTAAATGAATTCAGATTAATGTTTTGAAAATCGAACGATTTCAAAACTTTCAAAATTTAATAAATTCAAATTAGAATTTTGAAAATTGGATCATTTAAATTTGAATGAAATTGAAATTGTATTATTTCTAATTAAAAGCGATCAAAATAAAATAATTAAAAATAAAGTGTATGAAATTAAAAAATTGAAAATTAAAAAGTTTCAGACTAAAATTTTGAAAATCGGACAAAGGCTGAAATTGTATCATTTCTAATTCAACGTTTTGTTTTGAATTGAAAAATCTCGAAATTAAATGAATTCAGATTAAAATTTCGAAAATGGGATAATTTCAAAACGCTCCAAATTTAAAGTTCAAATAAGGTATTCGAAAATTGAAACATTTAAAAATGAAAGGATTTTAAATTGTATTTATTCTAATTAAAAATTTAAAGTGTTTGCAATTCAAAATCTAAAAATTAGAAACTCTCAAAAATTGAAAAGATTCAGATTAAAATTTTGCAAATTGGACATAGGAATTGAAATTGTATTTTTAATTGAAGAATCTAAAAATTGAATGAATTCAGATTGACGTTTTGAAAATAGAACAATTTCACAATTTAAAATTAGAATTTTGAAAATTGGATCATTTAAATTTGAATGGAATTGAAATTGTATTATTTCTAATTAAAAGCGATCAACATAGAATAATTTTAAATTGAAAGTGTATGAAATTAAAAAATTAAAAATTAGAAACTCTTAAAATTTAAAAAGTTTCAGACTAAAATTTTGAAAATCGGACAAAGGATTTGAAATTGTATAATTTCTAATTCACAGTTTTGTTTTGAATTGAAAAATCTCGAAATTAAATGAATACAGATTAAAATTTCGAAAATAGGATAATTTCAAAACGTTCCAAATATAAAGTTCAAATGAGATATATGAAAATTGAATCATTTAAAAATGAAAGGATTTTAAATTGTATTCATTCTAATTAAAAGCTTTCAAACTTAAATAATTAAAAATTTTAAGTGTTTGAAATTCAAAAGCTAAAAATTAGAAACTCTCAAAAATGGAAAAGTTTCAGAATAAAATTTTGCAAATTGGACATAGGAGTTGAAATTGTATAATTTCTAATTCAAAACGTTCAAATTGAACAGTTTTATTTTGAATTAAATTATCTAAAAATTGAATGAATTCAGATTAAAATTTTGAAAATAGGACAATTGCAAAACGTTCAAAATTTAACAATTACAGATTATAAATATGAAAATTGGATCATTTAAAGTTGAAAGGAATTTAAATTGTATTATTTCTAATTCAAAATGTTCAAAATTTAACAGTTTTATTTTAAATTAAAGAATATCAAAATTGAATGAATTCAGATGACAAATTTGAAAATTTCACAACGTTCAAAATTTGATAATTTCAGATTATAATGTTGTGAATTGGATTATTTAAAATTGAAAGGAATTAAAATTGTATTATTGCTCATTAAAAGCGATCAAAATTGAATAATTAAACATTGAAAAGTTTCAGACTAAAATTTTGCAAATAGGACAAAGGAGTTGAAATTGTATCATTTCTAATTCAAAGCATTCAAAGTTGAACAGTTTTATTTTGAATTGAAGAATCTCGAAATTGAATGAATTCATATTAAAATTTCGAAAATGTGACAATTAGAAAACGTTCATAATTTAATAATTTCAGATTAGAATTTTGAAAATTGAATGATTTAAAATGTTATTTTTTAAAATAAAAGCGTTCAAAATTAAACAATTTCAAATTGACAATTTTAAATTCAATGTTTTAAAGTCTAGAATTTGTAATTGTCACTAAATAAAAAAAAAACAATTCAACATTAAAATTTATTATGTTCATTTTTCTGAAATCAAAAACTAAATTCGCAGTTATTTTCACAGTTAGAAAATGAATACATTTTCAATTATAAACCTTTAAAATTGAATTATTCTAATAAAACGATCAAAATAAAAAGTATTTTAAATGGGAATCATTAGAAATGAAATAATTTCTACTACGAAACATTGAAAATTAAACTAATCTGAAGTTCATATAAAACTGAATAAAATTTAATTACCAAGAATGATGTGATATTAAAACTTTTTCATAATTTATATCGTTTAAAAATTAACAATTTTCAAATTTCTGTACAAATAGCTGGATTTCTTCGGTACATATACATACTGCAAAAATGGAAACCAAACAATTTATAATATTTAATTCTAAAATGATTCAATATGAATCTGATCATCAAGTCTTGCAATATCAAATTTTGCAATTTGGAAATATTTAGTAGTGAAATTGTCTTGAGTCTTTTATTATTTAAATTTTGAAATATTATCGATTCGGGAAGATTTCAATTTAAAATTGTGAAATCATTAAGGCTATTAATTACAAATTATTTTACAATATTAGCAGTCAAATTCTCAATATAAATCTAAAATATTTGAGGCTGACCTCTAATGACAACAATAAATGTCTGGTCATTTCCCGATTATCAAACAAATTTTGCAGGTCATTAGTGATTCTTATATTCAATAAAAAGAACATGAAGAACCCTATCATAACTGTAGTTGAAATAACTATTTTCTAATTTATATTAAATGTGTTATAAATCGTTGAAGAAGAAAGAACCCCTTCAAAACCTACTGAATGCTCATTTTTAGGAATAAATAATAAATGTTGATTTTTTAACCTGCAAGTATTCAAAGAAAAAAACCTGAGCTTTTCTTTCAGTGAACAAAAAGAAAAAAAAATAACCCTTAATTTTAAAAAGGTCAAATTTATTTTTGACCTGGCTTTTGAAGTCAAAATTTTTTTGTTTTAAGCCCTCAAAAATTAAATTGTTTTACAATAGCGCATCCAAAACTATAATTATAAATTGAAATTATAAAAATTTCTAAGATGATAAATGTGATTAATAATTCATATCATGTAGTATCAAGTGACATTCAAAGTAATCTGTTAAAACCCGTAGAAAACCCTTGAAACCTTTGAACCACTTTTTATTTTCTTCGAAATCTTTGAAATAGTTAGAAATCTGTAGGAATCATTGAAAATCCGTTGAAAATAAAATTAACGAAATGTATTCCCTAAAGTCCTATCAAATCCCTTAAATTTGGTTAAATTCTTTAAAATTCTTGAAATCTTTGAAGACCCTACAAAATTCTTTGACATCCCTTGACATTTTTGTAATCTCTTGACATTCTTTGACATTTTTTTAAATAACTTAAATACTTTAAAACCGCATGAAAGTTTTCTAATTCATTAATATCCCTTGAAATCGTTGAAATCCGTAGAAAGAAAATTTATTTTATTCCCTAAAGTTCTCTACTAATTTGTTTAAGTTCCATTAAAAATTGAAATATTTGGAAATTATAGAAATCCATTAAAACGAGTTGAAATCCCTTCAATATAAATCAAACTAAACTTATTAAGTTCTCAAAAAAATAGTTCAAACTTAGAAATGTTTGAAATCTTTGAAAGCTTGTGAAATTTCTTGAAATGCTTGGAATCGCTAGGAATTCCTTGAAATTAGATTTCATTTAATTAATTTTCCAAAGTTCTCTAGAAATCCCTTAAAATCAGAGCTTAAAATCGTTGGAAATCCTAAAAAATTCTTTGAAATGAATTGAAATTTTTGAAATCTCTTGACATTCTTTAGAATCTGTTAAAATAGCTTAAAATCTTTTAAAATCCTGTAAATCCTTCGACATAATTAGAGGTTCTATAAAATCCCTTAAATATGGTGAAACTCTTTCAAATAGGTTAAAATCTTTGAAAATCCTAAAAAATTCTTTGATATTCCTTGAATTTTTTAAAATATCTTTAAACAATTTCAACAACTGTTGAAATCCATCAAAATCCCTTGAAATAAAATTTATTTTATTCCTTCCAGTTCCGTAGAAATTCGTTGAAATCCCTTAAAAGCCATTGAAATCTTTGGAAATCGTATTAATCCATTGAAATAAGTAGAAATCAATTCAAATACTTTCAATATAAATCAAATTTAACTTATTCATCCAAATTCTCTAACAAAAACTGTTTGAATCTCCAAAAATCTTTGAAACCCTTGGACATTCAATAAAATCTTTCAAATCTTATGAAATGGATTAAAATACCTTGAAAACTTTGGAATCGCTAGGAATCTCTTGTAATTTTATTTATTTTCCAAAATTCTCTGACTCTATAAAGTTAAAGCGTTAACTTGGCGTTACTTTTCTTGTATAAAATTTTTAATACGTCATTTTAAATTCTCAAAAGCTTTAATAGATTGTTTTTTATTATTTTTTCGAAAGTGTTTTCAAACTTGAAAATTATAATTCAATTTATGTAATTGAATAAAGAATTGTACATGAATAGTCTTACACTATTATTAATTTTAAATCACAAAATTTTCAATAACAATAATTCTGGCAGCGACGAAATATGTTGGTTTTAAGAGGAAATTAGATATTTGAATCTTGACATCTATTTTTTTTTAAATCACAAATTTTTTCTTTAAAATTCTATAGTTTTTTGACCTAATTCCGATATTCGAATTTTCTTTACGGATTCTGGTGAGTTTTACTGATAGGATGCCTTCCTTATATTGGCAGATTTTTTTTAAACATTGCAAAAAATAAGAAAGGTGGAGTGTTGGAGTAAATCTTCTGTAATTTTTTCTTAGGATTTTGAAAATATAAAGAGAAAATTTTCTGAAAAACCAACCTTTTCTATTTTTTTCAATATTTTTTTAAAGTCTCAGCTAAAGAAAGACATCATATCAGCTTTATGCGAGATAAACAATTTTTTAAGCCAAGAAAATTTTTTTCTTATAATATGACTTTCGAATTTTTTCGGAAACGATGCAAGATATCACAAAAGAACAGAAGGCATTATTTGTAGAACTTTCTTAGATGTGCAAACTTTTTTGTTAACATTTGTTTGCATCTTTTGTTGTTTCCGAGAAAAATGCTATAATTTGATTTTATGAAAAAAAAATCTCCTGGTCACAAAAATGACTTAGCCCGCATAAAAATGACAGGATGTCTTCCTTTTAGAAGGTTAAATTTTTAAAAAATTGGCTGGTTGGTCGGTACCGGTAACAAAAAAATTACCAGTACCGACAATAAGATTTATGGGAAAAATTAAAATGCTTTAGGTTTTATTTTCAAAAGATTAATTATGGTATTTTTTAAGTTTTTCAGGCATTTAAAAAATTTGAGGAAAACTTTTTGAATCATTCTAAAATATATTTTGAAGGTCTAGAAGATTTGAAAAGATTCGAAAATAATTGCTATCTTGAGAAAATTTCAGAACATTTCAAACAAACTGTTGAATTTTGGAGATTTTGAACAAAAAATGTAGAGGCTTTTCAAGAATTTTTGAAAGTTTCAACATAAAAAAAAATGTCTTAAGATTTCTGGAAAAATTTTAAATGATTCTTTATTTTGAAAAAATAATTTTAAGACAATATCTAAAAAGATTTTAAAATAATGCAAAAGATTTCCAAAATTGTCGCAAACGAATCTGGAAGATTTTAGGACTTTAAGAATAACTCGAGTCAGTTTTTGAAATATATTTAGGAATTTGAGAAGTTTTGAAGAGCATAAATTTTAAAACTTTGAAAGATTTCTAAAAATGTATAAAATATTTTTAAATATTTTCCAAGCGTCAAAAATTCCTAAATATCTTTTAAATTGACTCAAATTTTCCCTTAAATTTGGTAAAATCTTGTAAAATAAAAAGAAATTTTCTAGATACTACTTTTTCGACATATCTGAAATGATCAAAAATCTTGTTAAATTTTCTCGAGAAACCTAGAAAAATCAGTTTTCTCTTCAAATTATAATTTGCCTACAATTTTTTTTTCTTTCTTGACTGAATATTTTGTTTGATTGAAAAGTCGTCTTTTTGTTTTAAAAATGTATCTCTTGTGGTAGAAATGTCATCTTTCTTAAAAATTAAAATTGCATCTGTTTGGTTTTAATTAGAATCTTTAGTGGTTGAGGATTTAACTATTACGTTGCAAATTCGTCTTTTTGGATGAATTCAAGCCTCTTCGAGGGAGTCATCGTGGCTCAGTTTTAATATCAGCTATTTTTTTCAACATTCAACTTTTCTGGTTGAGAACGTAACAATTTTATTGAAAATTCGTCTTTTTGGCAGAAAATTTAATTTCTTGGTTGAAAATTCATCTTTTTGGTTGAGGATTCATTTATTTAGATTAAAATTCGTTTTTATAAAAATTAATTCATCTGTTTTTGGTTTAACATTAAAACCTTTTTTGATTGGAATATCAACTATTAAATTTATTGTTGAGAATTCAATTTTGTTGTTGTTGAAAATTCAACTACTTGGTTAAAAGTTGAACTTCTTTGTTAAAAAGTCTTTTCTTTGTTGTTGAAGATTCATCGTTTTAGTTGAAAATTCGACTTTTTTAGATAAATTCAACCATTTTCTATTTTAAATAAAAAATTTTCTGGATTGAAATATTAAATATTTCATTTTTTGATGGAAATCCATCATTTTAGTTTAAAAAATTCAACTATTTGGTTGAAGATTGACTTTTTTGTTGTCATTTTTATTTGACATATCTGAATTGTTCAAAACAAAATTTGTATTTTCTCAAGAATGTTTGGAAAATTATATTTATGTAATCTTACAAACAAATAAACCTAAAAAATAAATAGTTAGCCAAATTTTTATTTAGGATTAAGAATCATTTTTTGCCTCAAATCAAAAAACTACACGCGCGCGCGATGGATAATGCTAGTATAATATAATAATTAGTATTTGTTTATTTTTTTTAAATTTGAACTTTTGCGTCATAAAATGTCCTTGCCTTTATTGGTCCTTATATTTGCGCGAATCAGGTTGCGCGTAGGCAGTTTATGTGTGTGTGCGGAATTTTATATTGATGCGAATGCGATGGCGGAAGGTGGAATGAGTGGAATATTTTTGTGGCGGCACGCGAGAACAATGTATATTTTGACACAGACTTTCTTTTACCGTTGCTTTCAAATCAGACTATTATATACAATGGGATGATGTGGTAAAGAATTAAAAGTTTATTTTTATTTACTGGTAAAAATTTTACTATTCGACAATAGAGTATACGGTTACTCCGAATTAGTAACTCGAACCATAACCTCAATTTTAGATTTTTAACATTGTTTTCTCGCTCGTCGCATATGCAAGATTTTACGGAAATCTTACAAGGTTATAAGAAAACCGCTATTCATTGTTCACAAGCGTAAGTAACCACTTTAGCAACATTATCTTTGTTTCAAAAATTGGGAAAATGCCATAAAGCTTTCTGCACAATTGCATCGTTCGCATCATATCAAAAGACAGATTGTACTTATTTTGTGCTTTAGAACTTTAATTTTGTATTAGGATCGCTTTTCTATTTCTTTTTCACATTTTGAGTCTCACTGCATTTCAGTTTTATTTACATTTGTGAATCGTAGAAACGGCGTTTTTGAGAGATGTTTGTTAGGTATTTTTCCTTTCTGGAAACCAATTTGAAAGTTCGATCATTGGAAGCAATATTTCTTGGATCTTATCTAGAAGAAAAATTAGTGACTTGATCATCAAGTTTTTAGCGAATAGTGTTTTTGTTATTAATTCCGAGTATAGAATCCTACAATGCTACGTTTGCTAAAATTTATCTGTGACTTTATCCTCAATCATTTAAAATATATTTTAATTGTATAAACGGTTTGAATGGCGCAAAAAATGCTTTCTGTCAGAATCAAGTTTTTTTTCAATGAAATAGTTACAAGTTTTGTTGCTCCAAAAATTTGAAATTATTTTCTAGTACATATTACAAGTCATATCAAAATTACTGAAAGGTTATACAAAATTCCATAAGGATTATTGAAAAATTCAAATGCATTTATTTTTCTCAACATAATTTTTCGTATCCAAAATATTTATTTTTCATTTTGTTACTTAGAAATAATATTGTCCTTTTTATATCATAATAATGATATCTTAAAAATATTTATTTCACCATGACAAATTTGCAGATAATTTTGGAATTCTAGATGAAGGCTTGTTTCCTAAAATGTTTTTGAAACATTCAAATTAAAATTTGTCCAAACTTTTCAGTATTAAAATGTATTAATATTTATAAAGGTCCAATTTAGGAAGGTTATAAAGATTGCTTCAACGTTCTAATCTTAAAAAACCTTTCTTTATAAAAATTCTCACGAAATCTTTTTTTTCTGTAAATGCTGAAACGGAGTTTTCCTTCCTTTGGTCAGGTGAGACATTTGAAAACATACATTTCCGACCCTCAAACCTTAAAAGTCGACTAAATCTTTTTTAAATCAGTAACAAATCCAGTTGTCAGGAAATTTTTTCTAGAGCGTGCTTACATTTTTTCAGTTTGAATATAAAATTAAATAAACATGTTTTTTTTTATTTTGAAAATTCGTCTTTTATCACTGAATTCAACTGTTTTTTTATTTAAATTAAAAATATTTTTCAGTTGAAATATCAACAAGTACATTCTTCGTTGAATGTTGTAACAAGGTGGATCTTATCGGAATATCGAAGATACTAAATAGGATTTGTAACTGGTAAAAGAATAGATTTATTGTAACTTTAAGATGACTTGATGAAAGAGTACAAAATAGACAAGTGACAAGATGACAGAATCAACCATACTTCAGATGTTGTTATAAACAAATCAAGGCTGTAGCTTGCTTTTGTAGAACTAAATTCAATACTTCCCCTCAAGCGTACAGCTGTTCAATTTTCTATTTTAAAATGTTCATTCCAAAATTGACAATACACTTCTGATGCTTAAGTCCAGGTAATCCCTTAGTAAATACATCAGCCATCATTTCAGCAGACTGTTGATAATGTAATGAAATCGAACCACGTTCGAGAGCTTCCCTGACAAAATGATGCCGTATGTCTATATGTTTTGTTCTTGAATGATATATGGGATTCTTTGCAAGTCTTTGGGCTCCCTGATTATCATTGTAAATTGAAATGCTTTCTTGAATTCCCAATCCTATTTCTTTCAAGAATCTGTTTAAGTATATCGCTTCTTTAGCGGCTTCTGTCAATCCCATATATTCGGCCTCGGTTGTTGATAACGCAACAGTGCGTTGTTTCTTCGATTCCCAGGTGACTGCTCCGTTTGCGAGGACGAAAACGAATCCTGTGTAGGATCTTCTATCCTGAGTACATGCTGCCCAATCAGCATCTACAAAGCCTTCCAATTGACTTGAGGTCTTCTTGTACGTGATACCTAGGTGAGTGGTTCCACGTAGGTATCGCAGAATTCTTTTAGCTGCAGTCCAATGCTGTTTCCGATAACAGGTGTTGAACTGGCTTAGAAAGTTGACTGAAAATGCGATATCCGGCCGAGTTCCAACGGCTAGATACATCAGACTTCCTATCAACTCTCTGAAAGGATATTCATTGCTTTCTTCAGTTGAGCTATCTTCATCTTCGCCGATTTTCAAACTTGGATCCATGGGTGTCAAAGCAGGTTTGGAATTCTCCATTCCAAATCTTCTTAAAATGTCTTCCACGTATCCACTTTGCGAGATCTTCATGAATCCATCCTTTTGGTGAAATTCTATTCCAAGACAAGATTTCACCTTGCCTAAATCTTTTATTTTAAAACGAGAGTTTAAGTGTTGCTTGACTTCGGAGATCCAATCAAGGTCCTTTGAGATAATTAACATATCGTCAACGTAAGTTGCGACGATCATTAAATTGGCTTTTCGTTTACCAACGTAGACACACATGTCTGTATTTAAAGGCTTCAGGTCAATACTTTTCAATACTGTACTGAGTTTTTTGTGTCACTGCCTCCCAGCCTGTTTAAGGCCATACATCGCTCTTTTCATGAAACAGACTTTATTTCCTTTTTGGAGTTCCACTAGCATTCTTGAAGATGTTCCTTTTTTTATACCACGTAACTCCTCCTTTTTGGCGAGACTTGGCAAAAGTTCTTCAAGAAGTTCGGGCACCTCCATGTATACCTCTTCGTCTAATTCTCCGTTCAAAAATGCGGTAGTGACATCTAATTGATGAACGACCATCTCGTTTTCAACAGCGAGAGCCATCAGAAGCCTTACTGAGCTGAGTCTAACCACAGGAGCAAAAGTCTCATTGAAATCTATCCCCGGACATTGAGAATAACCCTTCGCGACCAACCGGGCTTTTCTTCGTTCTAGAATTCCTTCAGCATTAAACTTGTTTCTGAGTATAAGTCTGCATCCTATTACACTTCGTTGTTCCGGTCGATCAGCTATCACCCACGTGCCGTTCTTGATAAGTGCTTCAAATTCATCTTGTATAGCACTTTTCCATTCTTCAGCTTCGCTTCCACTGAGGGCTACTTTCAAGGGTATTTCAGCAATGTTAGCATATTCTAATTGTTCTTCTTGAAGAGCTATACCAACATTGCATGTGTTGTAGATCTTGGCAGGTCTACCACGATTTCCTGCTCTGTTGATTCGAGGACGACCCGGTAATCTTCTTCTTTCAGGTTCATTTCGGTTTTCAGCTGCATCAAATACCATGAAATCTTCTTCGTCGCTATCATAAAAGATATTGTTTTCTTCGTTTTGTACTCCGTTGATTTCATTTACTGCAATTTCATCTCTTCGTGGGATACTATTGTATTCTACATCCACCCATGTCTTCTCTTTTGTAGGGATTTTCTCTTCTCCTTGACATTTATCCTCTTGGTTTCTGTTGACATCTTCGTCTAAAACAAATTCTTCATAGTTCTGCATCGGCAGAAATTCGTTGAGTAAGATCACATCCCTCGTAATTTGAACTTTTCTTTCGGTTGACAACCAAACTCTGTATCCTTTGGATTCTTCGGAGTATCCCAAAAATATGCAGTCACGTGTGCGTTGCTGAAATTTGTCCTTTCCAGGTGTCTTGTCCAGACAGTGACCTTTGCTTCCAAATGTCTTTAAGTGTTTGATACTTGGTAATTTTCCATACCATATTTCGAATGGTATTTTCCCACTTAGACTCCTAGAAGGACACCTGTTTCTTAGATAATTTGCCGTTGCCACAGCCTCTCCCCAAAAAGATCGCGAAAGATTTGATTCTAGCAAGAGACATCTTGCCATCGCTACTAAAGTTCGGTTCTTTCTTTCCGCGACTCCGTTTTGTTGGGGTGTATGAGCAACGGTGAGTCTTCGAGTGATACCACACTTTTCCAGATGTTCGTTGAATTCTCGATTCAGGTACTCCTTTCCGTTATCTGATTGAAGGCACTTTATCTTCTTACCTGTTTGATTTTCTACCAGTTTCTGATAGGATTTAAAAGCATCTAGTGCTTCACTCTTCGATTTCAGGAATTTCACAGTGCTCCATCGAGAAGCATCATCAACTAATGTTATCATATATCTCGCACCACCAATAGATTGTGTGCGAGTTGGACCAAACAAATCTGAGTGCACAATTTCCAAAATATCTGTCTTGCGAGACGAACACTTCGGAAAGGGAGTTTGTGTAAACTTTCCTTTAATACACGTCTCACAAACACAGAATTCTTCTTTCTTGTTGAAACTTATTTTGAGTTCTGTTAAAAGCTTCTTTAAATCACTGTAATTCAAGTGTCCAAGTCTTTTATGCCATAACTCCAATTTCGAAGAGTTATTATCTTCGGATAATGCGTTAGCGATTTCTGAATTCTCCTGAATGTAATATAAACCATCGATTCTCTCGGCAAGCACTTTTTCACACTCTTTGTTGTCTCGAATTACAGCCTCATGCTTTCTAAATATTACCTCGTAACCTTTATCCGTTATTTTACCTACGGAGATTAAGTCCGTTCTTAAATCAGGAACGTAGAGAGTGTCTTCTAAGTTCAATGATTTCCGTTCATCTGCGCTGGTAATTAAGATTTTCACGGTTCCCTTCGATTCGACTGCTGTTGTTGCACTACTAGCCAAATTTAATTTAATACTATTACATGTTTGACTGTCTATAAATTTATTTTTATCATTGCACATATGTGATGTGCAACCACTGTCGAGACACCATTTTTCTCCAGGGCGGGGTTTTTCCGTTTTCAATGCTGACTCTTCGTTGATGACAGTTGCGAGAAAACCTATTTCCTCCACGTTGCCTGCCTTTTCTGACGAATTTCCATACTTCGCAGTGCAGTCAGCAATTTTGTGTCCCACCTTTTTACACCTGTGACACTTGAACTGAAAAAATTTGTTTTCTTGATTGCCGTAGTCTTGCTTTTTCCCCTTCTTCCTGAATTTCTGAATGTTTCCATTTTTGCTGCTACTAGCTATCATTGCATTAGAGGTGTCATCATTTTGCTTCGATTTTCTCGCGTCACTTTCTTCCATGATTTTTATTTTCAAGGACTCCGGTTTAGGAAGATCATCACGCGATTCAATTGCACACCTGAAGTTTTCGAAACTTGATGGCAAGCTGTATAGCAACATGATTGTTAACAAGTCTTCGTTAATATTTATTTCCATTTCTTGAAGCTTGTCCACTGCATCAAAAAATTCTCTCATGTGCTCTCTGACATCACCACGTTCCGTCATCTTGTGTAGAGTCAACTTCTTCAGAAGAGTTGCCTTTCTTGCCGGCCCTTTAGACTGATAAATGTTGTGCAATTTTTCCCAGACTTCGTGCGCAGTATTGCACCCTTTTACCTGTTTGAGCTCTGATGGATTGATGGCTAAAATCAAATCAGAGTGAGCCTTTCTGTCGGTAACATCCCAGGCCTGCGCTGCCCTTTCAGATTCCACGTTACCTTCCACGATAGCTGGTCTAGCTTTTTCACCAGAGACGTATTCCCAAGCGTCATTTTTTACTAATAGGGCTTTCACTTGGAGCTTCCAAGTATCGAAGTTCTCTTTGCCCAAAGCTTCAATGCGTGCTGAGTATGAGGAACTCATTTTAAACTGGTAAAAGAATAGATTTATTGTAACTTTAAGATGACTTGATGAAAGAGTACAAAATAGACAAGTGACAAGATGACAGAATCAACCATACTACAGATGTTGTTATGAACAAATCAAGGCTGTAGCTTGCTTTTGTAGAACTAAATTCAATATTGAAAATTCATCTTTTTGGATGAAAATTCAACTGCTTGGGTTTTTTTTTTTTTTAGAACTAATTTTTTTACAATGAAAATCGGACTATTCCAGTTAAAACTTGCATTCTTTAGTTGGAAATTCGTTTTTTGGTTGTTGACTATTCATTTTCTTAACTGAAAATGTAACTATTCCACATGAATATTCCATCATTTTAGTTCAAAATTAATTTATTTGGTAGAACAATAATTTTGGTAACTAAAAATTAAACTATTCCATTTTTGGTTGAAAAATTATATTTTTTAGTTGAAAATTCGTACTTTTTGTTAGAAAATTAATCTTCTTGGTAGAAAATTCATCTTTTTGGTTGGAAGTTCGACTGTTCCAGTTACAGATTTATCATTTTGGTTGAAAATTCATCTTTTTTGTAAAAAAAATCAACTATTCCTGGTAAAGCTTCATCATTTTAATTGAAAATTCTTCACTTTGGTTGAAAATTTTTTTTTTTTTTTTTTTTTTTGTTTATTAGAAAATAATTTTTTGGTTGAAAATATATCTTTTTTGTTGAAAATTCGACTATTTGGTTGATAATTAATGTCCTTGGTTGAATATTCAACTATACCAATTAAAGATTCATTTTTGTGAAAAATTCAACTTTTTGGTTTAAAATTCGATTACTATTTGGTTGAAGAACTATTTTGATAAAAATTGAATTTTTTGGCTGACAATTCAACTATTACAGTTAAAGATTCATCATTTTTGTTGAAAATTCATGTATTAGTTAAAAATTAATTTTTTAAACTAAAAATTGATCTATTCAGTGTTTGGTTGAAAATACATCTATTTTGTTGAAATTTCATATTTCTTGTTTGAAAATTAATCTTTTTGGTTTAAAAATTCAACTATTCCAATTAAATTTTACTTAAAATTTTTTCCATTTTATGTCTTCATTTTTAGGCGTACATTTTGAAGTTAAAGAATTTAAAAATAGTTTTGAAGACGTAAAAAATTAAAAACGTTTGAGATACAAAATTGTTGACGAAAAACATTTTAGGTTGATCAACTGTAAATATGTTGATACATGATTTTTAAAATTGAGCAATGCAAGACGTTGCCTTGGTAGTTAAACTAAATTTAAGCGTTCGATTGAAACATAAACAATTTTCAATTTTAAAGTAATTTTAAATTAATAGATTCACAATTAAATGCTTTTATATAATTTCAAATCCTATTCAAATATTATTTCAGTCAAAAATACTCCATTTTCAATCCATTCAATAAAAAAATAATTAATTAAAAAACGAACAAATTTTTTAATATTTAGGAATATTTTACTGTTTATTTAAAATTAGCAATTATAAATCCAATATTCAAAACTAAATTGTTTGAAATATAAAGCCTTGAATCATTAATATTTCAGGGTGGACAATTTGAAACGAATAAAAATAATTTAACTTCTTATGTAAAAAAGTGTTCAGTTTTAAACAAAATTTAAAATCGTTCAATTTTTTATGTATTTAACATAAAGTGCAGGGTGAACCGTCCAACTTTTTCGATTTTTTTGAAAAAATGCAACTTTTTTCGTTTTTCTCAGAAAATATATACGTTATACTTAGCGCTATACTTAGTTTCAGTTTTATTCAGAATGAAACTTTTAAATTTGAAATTCAAAACGAGAAAAAATTGTACCATTTTAATTCAGAATATTAAAAATGGAATAATTTCTAATTAAAGCTTTATTATTAGAACATTTTTAATTAATAGCGTTTGAAATTGACACAATTTCTAATTGTGTGAATTCGTATTCAAATTTGTAATTTTTTAAATTGCAGGCCTTAACAGTTGGACATTTTCAAGTCGAAACCGTCTGAAATGAATTAAGTTCAAATGCAATTATCAAAAATTTAATACTGTTATATTTAAATTATGTGTTCAAAATTAATGTAAATTATAAACTTCTCTCATTTGAAAATTATCCAATTTAAAAAGTTCAGAAAGAAATATTTTAAACCCAGATTCTGAATCCTTCAAGCTGAATGACTGTTGTTAAAAATTGTTTTAAATTTTAAGTTTATTTTAATTGTACAAAGAATATTTGAAAATAAATCAGAATTATGTAGGTACTCTATATTTCGAAATAAATAAAGTTATTATTTCAGTGATTCAGTGTCTGTTACTACTTTTTTTCGTTATATTTAAAAAATTGATGCGACTTTTTTTTTAAACCTTCTAGTCAACCAGAAATCTTTGAACTGTTCAATTTATAAAAGTTTAAAATTGTTAAATTAAAAATAAATAAAGCTTGAATTTTATACGTCAAAATTATTGAGCGTTTGAATTAAAAAAATTCAATCTTCAATTTTAAAAGTTCTAAATTCAAAAGATTTTCACTGAGTGCTTTAATTTGCAGTTTAGTTTTAATTACTACAAAATAAAAAAAATTTCCCCTTCATGAGTTCGGATGTTTCAATTTCAATGATCGTTAAAAATTTTTGCAACTTGGAAAAAATCGGGTATCTTTTTCCTCGATTAAAACGGCCATCCTACTTTTCTCACCAAGAGTGGAAATTCCGTTTCAGCCTTTAAAGACGTCCAAAAAGAGATGTGTTTATCATTCAATTCAAAATAAAAATAAAAATTTGTTTTTAACCAAGGTTATTTTATTTTTGATAATTAGGTTAACTGTTGGCATGCAGTGTGGCAGTTTTTTCGGATCACATGGCGGACGCGTATCTTCCAAAGCACTCCACATACAGTGCCGACAACGATGTCGAAGCAGAAGAGCTGAACTATAAATTAATCAAGCTTTTATCCGAGCTTAAAACTCCTTCGCAAGCAATCCCGATAGATTATCAGAAAACTCGTTCTTTATCTGGTACGAATTCCGATAACGATACAGAGTCGTTGCTGGATTCTGCAAGTTTGCCCGGCTCTCTCGACTTTCGGCGGCATCAGTATGATTACTCTTACACTCAGCATGGCAGCCCAATTACCTCCAAACTCTTACCGAACTTCTTGCCTCCGATCGGTGTTTTCTGGGACATTGAAAATTGTCAAGTAAGTTTAGAAATCTACTTTCGATAATCGCAGGGCAAATTAAACTAAAATTATACAATCAGGGTTCGAATTTTTCTACTTTTCTAAAAAATGGGACTAATCAAGTTTTGTACTTTATTCTCAGAAGTTCGCTATGCTTAGTTTCAATTTTAATCACAATGAAACTTGTAAAATTGAAATTAAAATCTAGAAAAAATTGTATTATTTTAATCCAGAACATTAAAAATTTAATAATTTCTCATTATAGCTTTATATTTAGAAAATCTTTAATTAATAGTGTTTGAAATGCAAAATTGCTAATTTCGTGAATCCATGTTCAAAGTTTTTTCTTTTCAAATTGCAAGCCTTATCAGTTTTTAACAGGCATTTTTAAGTCGAAAACGTTTAAAGTCGATTAATTTATAATTCAATTACACTCTTCACACTCCTCCCCCTATTCCCATTTTTTGTAGAATTTCTCTTTTTCCCTTGTTTCCAAGAAACTTCCACTTTTTGTTTCAAAATTCGACCATTTGTTTGGAAATTCATCTTTGTAGAATGAAAATTCAACTATTTGGCTAAAGCTTCAAATACTTTCTTAAAAATTCGTTTCTTTTGATTGAAAGTTCAACTATTTAATTAAAAATTCATCTTTCTTCGTTGAAAATGATATTTTTGGTTGAAAATTTAAGTTTTCAGGTTGATAATTAAACTGCCTTTTAAAAAATTCATCTTTTTGGCTTATAACTATTTGGTTAAAAGTTCAACTATTTTGTTGAAAATTCGTCTGTTTTGTTTGAAAGTTCAACTATTTAGTTGTGAATGCAACTATTTGGTTGGAAATGTATATTTCTTTATTGAAAATGATCTTTTTATTTGAAAATTTAACTTTTCAGGTTTATAATTCAACTGCCTTTCTAAAAATTTGTCTTTTTCCTTGAAAATTATACTGTTTTGTTGAAGTTTGATCTTTTTGTTTTAAAAATCAACTGTTTACCCTGTTGCGAGAGTATTTTGGGCTGTGAAGTTTAAAAGATAAAAAAATGAATAATTTCATATTCAAATTATACAGTTATACAGTTTTAATTTTTCAACATTAATGTTCCTGAAATTCAAAATTAATGTAAATTATAAACTTCTCTCATTTGAAAATAATCCAAGTTGACAAGTTTAACAGTTATTATTTCAGTCAGTCGGTGTCTGATATTACTTTTTTGCATTATCTTTAAAATGTTGATGCAACTTTTTGTGGATTTTTTTCAAAATTCAATGCTATTTTCTTTGTAATTTTATGCGAATAATGTGACTTTTTAAAAGCCTTCTGTTTGATCCGAGCCCTGAAAAATCAAATCTCTAAGTCTGCTCAAATTTTTATATTCACGGTTTTTTCGTGACTGTTAATTTTTAATGATCTTTCTTCTTTTCAAGGTTCCTAAAGGGCGATCCGCCATAGCCGTTACGCAAGTAATCAGAGATAAATTTTTTTACGGTTATAAGGAGGCTGAATTTATCGTAGTCTGTGATGTACAAAAAGAAAATAAGCAAATTATACAAGAGCTAAATGACGCTCAGGTAATTAGAACATCTTCTCTTTTACTTTTATTTATAAATTATAATTAATTTTTCTCTTCCTGAGTTTTAACATTTCTGTACTTAATTATTCCAGGTTAACTTAATACATGTTGCAGCAACGTGTAAAAATGCTGCTGACGAAAAATTAAGACAATCGATCAGGAGGTTTGCCGATATTCACGGTAGTCCTGCGGCCATCATTTTAATATCTGGAGATATTAATTTCGCAGCCGATTTAAGTGACTTACGGCACAGGAAGAAAATTCACGTGATACTTCTCCACAAGGAGAATACTTCAGAGGCTTTAATTTTATGTGCTAATGAGCATTATGACTTCACAGAACTTATGGAGCCACTGCCGTCCAGAACTCCAGTCAAGGTTTTTACTTCTTAACTTTAATTTCGTATTTTATAAGAAAAAGTCAGAGTGGCCGTTGGAAAAAGAAATTTGCAAATTTTTAACAATTTTCAGACTAGGGTGACCAGATGGCTTGATCGGAAAATCAGGACATTATCCCACTTCTCACTGCCTTCAATCTCTAATTTCCCCCAACCCTAACACAATTTATCTTGAGGCTCGTTGTTTAAAAAATATGGTTGGTGTGAAATACCAATTTCGAAATTCCCTGACTTTTTCCTGACCAATTTTTGATTTTCCTTGACCATTACAAATTTTTCTTTCAGGTAAAATTTGCAACGAATGAAGTTAAGTGTTCAACCAAAGAGATAAATTTTCAACCAATAAGATTAATTTTCTACCAAAAGAGATGCATTTTTAAAAATACATGAATTTTCAACAAAATAGTTGAATTTTCAACAAAAAATGGAATAGTTAAATCTTTGGTCAAACAAATCAGTTTTCAACCAAAAAACAGTGAATTTTCAACAAAATAGTAAACAATTTCAACCATAGAAATCAGCTTTCAACTAATATGATGAATCATTAACAACAAAAAAATGAATTCTTAACAAAGTAGTTTAACTTTCAACCAAATAATTGAATTTTCAACAATAAAATATGCATTCTCAATGAAAAATGTAGTAGTAGTTCAATTTTAAACTAAACAAATGAATTTTCGACAATAATGATAAATCATTAACAAACAAAAAAATGAAACTTTAACAAAGTGATTATACTTTCAACCCAGTAGTTGAATTTTAAATAAAAAAATATGAGTTCTCAACAAAAAATGTACCTAATGGTTGATATTTCAACCAAAACAATATTTTAATTTTGAATCAAAAACAGTTGAATTCATTTGCAACAAAATGCATAAATTTGAAACAAAATCGTTGAATTTTCAACTAAACAAAATGTATTTGTCCAAAAAAAAAAAAAATGAATTTTCAACAAAATAATTCAACCAAAAAATGGGTTTTAAATTAAAATAATGAATCATCAAAAACAACAACAAATAATTTTTAACAAAGCAGTTCCAGTTTCAACTAACTAATAGAATTTTCAACGAAAAATGTGATAGTCGTAATATCAACCAAAGAAGACGAATTTTAGACAAAATAGTTAAATTTTCAAGCCGAAAATATGAATTTTCAACAAAAAATTTCATATTCGGCCAAATAGTTGAATTCTCAACAAAACAGTTGAATTTTCAACCAAGAAGATTGACTTATTTTTAATAAAATTGTTGAATTTGGAACAAAATAAAAAAATTTATGTTCATTCCCTATGTTTATAAATGATACAAATATCTTTTTCGAGATCAACATTTTTATTCAAACAGTTAAGTACAATATGTTAATTATTTTAAATAGTTTTCAGCATTTCCAATTTTTTTTAGGCAATTCGGTGTTTTTCTTTCTTTTTAAATATTAATCAAATTCCACACATGTCAAGTTTTTGAAATTGCATTGAACAGTCACAATGAGACTGCGCCCTCAGAAATTGTGAACAAAATTTAGGTCCGCGCAATAAAAATCTCGAATTTTTGTTTTCGGGTATGAAAAATCTGGCTATAGCACACAAAATCAGAAAATCAGGACATGTCACTCTATATGAGACACGTTTCTCATAAGTATTCTTATTAACTGTAAGATAAACAATACAATATGAAAACCGGGAATTTTTCCCCGAGATTTGAGTGACTCTTGAAAATAAAATGTTTGTACTTCACATTTTCGAAACTGAGGGCATTTTTTTGGTTTCAGGTCAACGAATCGTTTGATCTTCTGGTTAGTAATCTTCCGGAAGACAAAGACGTTACAGGAATTAAGCGTCGGCTCAAAAGGTTATCTAATAATTGTGGAGGGCGAGTTGTTGAAGTTCAATCAAATGCAGCGATTGTACGATTTATTTCCAAAGAATACGCAGACAGGTATGTCTCATTTAATTATCATTCGATTGCAAAATAGCGTAATAAGAGGGAAATAAATTAGGACGTTTTCCTTTCGAATTTAATAGAAATTTTAATTGCAAAATTGGCATTTTGTCGTTCATGTCTAAAATAATATGGTTTTTTGTGGATAAAAGTAATTAGAATATTAATTTGAAAACTCGAAGTATTTTTATAAAATAAAAATCTGTTGAATTTTGAGCATAAAACAGGCTTCGATCTACCTACTTGTTAAACGTTTTCTTCTTTGAAAATAAGTGGTTTTTTTTTCATGAATTTGGCGAAAAATCCCATCGTATTAACTAAGGTTTCTTTTCTGCTTAAATAATTTTTTGAACGAGAAAATTTGTTGCGATAATCGGCATTTAAATAGATTTACAAAATTTTAGTGGATGTTAGTATATGTACAATTAATATATTAATATTAATATGTACTGTTAACTTACAATGTGACTTCAATCTCAATTCGAAATTTGTAGCTTTTTAATTTAAAAATAAGATCATTGTTTTTTTTTTATTTTAATTTGAAAGTTGTGTTTTGGAAAGCTTTAGTTTTAAATTTGTCAATTTTTAGGACTCATTTAAATGACTCAATTTTAAACAAATAATTTTAGTATTATTAAATTTAGTATTCTTTCCATTATACATTTTTTAATCTTTCTATTTAAATCTTCTTCACATTTTAATATTTTTAAACTAAATAAAAAATTATTCACTTTATCAGCTTGAATTTCCTATAATAATTGTTCAATTTGATGCATTTGAAATAAATTTGACAATATCGGACGCTTCCAAATTAAAAGTGTTTAATTATTTAGGCTTTATAATTTGAATTATATTAATTTTGAACGATGAATATTTGTGACTCTTAAATTTTGACCACCTTTAAAATTTGGTGTTTTTTTTTAAATTACTTAATTAGCTTTTAAACTTATCATTTTGAATGCTTAAAATTTGAATTCAATATATTTTTTATTATTTCACTTTTAAGGCTTGACAATTTAAGATTTTTCTATTTTGTACGTTTAAAATTTGAGCTTGATAAATTGTGAGGGCTTCAATTTAAAATGATTAAATTTTGAAAGGTATACGGCCTAATTTGAAATATGTTGAAAGTATACATTTGAAAACGTACGATTTTTAAACTAAAATTTGTAAATTTTTCATTTTAACCATTTTAAGTTTAATATGGTTAAATTTTGAGGGCTTCAAATAAAAAAATTTTTAAAGGCACAATTGAGCCGCTGGATAGTGTAAGGGCATATAAAATTTACATGGTCGTTCCGGTTGGCCCCTGTTGTCTTAAAAATCGATTTTAAAAATTAAAGCTTTAAAACATATAGCTTTGTAGGAAATTTTATGGCGCATCTTTTATCCTCTCACCAAAAAAGTTGTATCTTTTACTGTTTCTGAAAGAAAGTGAAAAAACTAGATTTTGTGAAAAACAAAATTTACTAAATATTTTGACTTTAACTCGCTCTAAAAGACAAAGTTCTGAATATTTTCACATGAAAATTGCAGGAGTTATGCTTCAAACTGTTTTGAAGATGATATGCTTGTTTAAACTTTTCTAATTTGTTATAAAGATAAGCTCCTAATTTTGTTGCTAATCAGTATCAAAATAATGTTACGCAACTTTCAAACGCTTCGTTTATCGAGGGAATTTTGAGTAAGCCCAAACTTCCAGCGGAAGAAATGTTCATTAGGGTCTAATGAAGTTTTCTGAAAAGTATTACTTCAATAGAATGAATCGTTAAAAAAATACGAGCATTCATACAGCGCGTCAAAGAGAGATCGAGCCCATGAGAGTCATGAGAGGTGTGAATACTTCGGCGCCTCGACCACAACGCCATCCTGTCGTATCTGTTAGGAGAGAGAATTTTCGATCACTTTGTTTATCTGGGTAATTTCAAGTGAGCGAAACTTTCAGTGGCAGAGATGTTTATCAGGATATAATAAAGTTTTTTGAAATTTTTTACGTCAATTCATCTCACCGTTAGAACATCATAAGCATTTAATTTGCCTTTCTCGAGCGCTTGAGAGCACGCCGAGTCTCTGCCGATTCTACTCGCTCTTGTTTTTTCTGCGAATTTCTTTAGAATACTTCCGCAGGAAAACAGAAGAGCGCACAGATAGTGTCAACAATGCGTCGTCACCAAAAGCCCTGACTGTTTACGTTTCTAAAGATTAATTTAGTGCAACGGATAAAAATTATTTTTTTATAAATTGAACATTTCATCAAGTCGTTAAAATAAAATGGCATCGTGTTCATCAGAACCTTCTCGGGGTAGAAAAAAATCTAGAAATAAAGCAGATTGGGCTGAGAATGTTTATAAAGCAAAAAGAAACAAGGTATTTGATATTGCAAAATTTAAAAAGCGCGAAACCGTAAATTATTAATACTTTTCAATATCACACGGAGAAACTTTTTATATCAATTTTTCATTAAATTATATCAATTTTTCCTAGACTGTGTTGCAATTTGAGGATAAACGTGTCATAATGAGAATTTTTACTAGGGAAAATACTAAATTTTACAAAAAATATATTATAATTTAATACCATATATCTTAAAGTTTCATATTTTCTTCTAAATTTAGTATTTTCAATAGTAAAAATTCTCAATATGACACGTTTGTCCTCAAATTGCAACACGGTTTAGGAAAAATTGATTTTACAGGTTTCTCCGTGTAAGAAAACATTATGTCCTGGCGGCTACGACAGGGCGGCGGTGTGGTCGAGCCGCCGAAGTATTCTCACCTCTCACGCGTTCGATCTCTCTTTGACGCGCTGTTTGAATGCTCGTATTTTTTTAACGATTCATTCTATTGATGTAATACTTTTCAGAAAACTTCATTAAACCCTAATGAACATTTCTTGCGCTGAAAGTTTGGGCTTACTCAAAATTCCCTCGATAAACGAAGCGTTTGAAAGTTGCGTAACATTATTTTGATACTGCTCGGCATAAAAATTAACAGCTTTTTTTTATAACAAATTAGAAAAGTTTAAACGAGCATATCATCTTCAAAACAGTTTGAAGCATAACTGTTCCAATCTTCATGTGAAAATATTCAGAACTTTGTCTTTTACAGCGATTTAAATTCAAAATATGTATTAAATTTTGTTTTTCACAAAATCCAGTTTTTTCACGTTCTTTCAGAAACAGTAAAAGATAGAGCTTTTTTGTAAGAAGAAAAAAGGTGCGCCATGAAATTTCCTACAAGGCTATATGTTTCAAAAATTTCATTTTTGAAATCGATTTCAAAGACAGCAGGGGCCAACCATGTGAATTTTATATGCCCTTACACTATCCAGCGGCTCAATTGGAAATTTGTTTGAAAGTATAAATTGGAAAGCGTACAATTCTTAAACTTAAGTTTGTGAATTTGTCATTTTAACCATTTTCAATTTATAATTGTTACATATTGCGTTCTTCAGTTTAAAATGGTTAAATTTTGAAAGGTGTAAGCGAGGGGCTAACCAGTGCGTTTTTCGTATACACTAAATTACAAGTTTACAGGAATACAAAACGTTACATGGGATTACAGAAGATTATATGAGATTACATAAGATTACGTATGATTACATGAGATTTCACAAGAGTGCATATGGGATTACACGAGATTAAACAAGGTTATATAGGATTACTTGAGGTTACACAAGATTATAGAGATTACATGGGATTTCAAAAGATTACAAGAGAATACACAAGATTGAATCTCGGAATTAATGCAAAAATATAATTGATATTTACCATTTTTTCTTAAGGTTGTTGTCGTGCCAGAAATTAGGTATCTGGAAAAAATTTAAGACTCACGAAAAATAATTATGTTAACAATATTTTTTGTAAGTGAATTTTTTCTTACTGTCGCTTCTTACCAATTTTTTAAAAATAGTTGAATTTTAATAAATAATCACTCATTCTTTCGGGAAAAAAACATTCCCTGCAAGTTAAAAAAAAAATCTTCAAATGAAGGGTGTCACGGCATAACCATATAAGTGCCATTTGTTTTGAAAACACATTTTATTGGCTTAAACATTCTCTAGAATTCTACCGGACATTGTGGTGAAAGGATATATCCAAATTCGAACCGGCAGTGGGTTTTTATCTCGATAAACTGTGATCAATCATACGAACATTTAAATCTTTGTATCCAATTACATTCTCTTGTTGTACTAAATAGATACAAAATACAAAGAAACTACATTTTTTGTATAAAAATAACACTGTCGTATTGTAAAATCCATTTTTTAAAGAAACTATTTTTTCAATTTAATTTTTCACTTTTCAGCCTTCTATTTGTCTCGTAATGCGTTTATAATGTTTCAGGCGTATGCTTTATTTTCATTGGGATCTAAAAATGTTGTTACAAATCCATGGACTTAACGGTTTGACAGCAGATTTTTGACGATCTGTATCTCGAAAAATATTAACTTTTTCAAAAATTTGTTTATTGAGATCTTTAAAGCTCCATCAAATCTCAAATATACTTTCTCGCGACACCCTTCATAGAAGAATTTACTTTCAGATTTGGCAACAGTAGAGTTGTAGAGAATATTTTTCCCAAAAAAGTAAGCCGTAATTTATTACAATTCAAGAATTTTTCAAAAATTGGTAAGAAGCGATAAAAAAAATTAAATTGCAAAAAAATAATGTTCAAATAAATGTTTTTTGGAAGTAAAAAAAATTTAATTTAAAATCATGTTTTTTATTTGAAGTCACATCATTTGTAATATTATTTTGATTTTTAAAATCATAGAGAAACTGTTTTTTTCGGAGACCTGTTTTTTGGCATGACAACTACCTTAAGTTCTGCAATTACTCGATTGAACAAATAATTAAGTTTGCATTTTATTTTCAGGAAAGTATAAATTGTTAGCTACATATTTTTAAATATACTTTTTCCTTGTGCAGTTCAAATATCAATAACAGCTGAATGTCATTACTTGAGGAAAGTTTTTTTGAAAGAAGTTAACAATTGTTTAATATTTAAAAAGTATACTTTTTGATTTTTTTTGCGGGTAAATATAAATAAAATATTATAATAAATATAAATAAAAGGTAACATAATCATCTAATTTATATTTTTTTCTAAGCACTTTTATTTTCAATGGTTTTTGGAAAGTGCATGTAGGGGAAACCTCCCTACAGTGGCTAATGGAACCTACAGTGGATAATCATTAATTAAAAATACGAATATTGTAAAATAATTAATTTAAATTAATTAATAGTTAAGACACTATACGTGCTCATAAATTAAAATTAATATTAATCACTTTTATTTTATTTGTGCTCTTAATTAATAATTATCCACTGTAGGTTGCACTATCCATTGTAGGGAGGTTTCCCCTATAGTGCCAAAAACGCTTCACCTCTTGTTTAACAGGGATTTAAAAAGTTTAAAAAATGTATCTATTAATATACTAAAATATTACAAGAGATTACAGGGATTATAACGGATTGCATAGATTACATGATTTCAAAATATTACAAGGGATTACATGAGATTATATAGCAGAGTGTATACTAGATTAGAACAGTTGTTAAACCCTCGGGTGTAAGGCAAAATTTGTAAATTTTTTGAAAGTATACATTGGAAAGCGTACCATTTTTAATCTTAAATTTGGAAATTTTTTAATTTAAAATATTTTTAGTGTAATATTGTACTGTTTAAAGAAGCAGAATTTTTTTAAAAGCAGATTTGAGGGTGTTTAATTGTCTAATGGTCTAATATTAATACATATTGACTCTAAATGTTCATTTTGAATGAATCTATATATTTTACTACTTTAAAAATTAGGTTACTTCCTGTCTACCTTTTTTTTAATTAAAGAGCTACTTTTGATACTTTTTTTATAAACCCAAAGAGCAGTTCGAAGCCTGAAATGAGAATATTTTCCCATATTTAAAACCTCGCGCCTTATCAGCACCTTGAACTTATTCACAAACGATTATCATATCTTCAAATATCGAAACTTCCTCTTTGGAGGGGATAAGTCTATAAATTCTCTCGGCTTCAAACAGAAATTAGCAATGTAAGCCAAGTTATGGAGCACAGCCGGCAGACTCGTGTTTCTTTAATTATATTTAATTAATCCGTTGTTAAGATTAATGAAATCATTCTTAGTGTCGTTAATTTATTAATAGTTTATAGTTAATAGTATATTATTTATTAACTGTCGCGAACCCTATTTATTGTTATTTATCCGTTTTGAAGTCTTCGCAAAATTCTTGACCACATGCTGAAAGCAAAAATCTGGTAAGAGAATTTCGAAATCAGTGAATCTTTTTTGTAGGAATCGTGATTTTATCATAATGTGTGTTTTTATTTCAACTGAATTATTTAGAGTTGAGTGTGATAGATTAATAAATTCAGTGATAATTTAATTACATTGTCAGATCGATTATTAAGGAGTGAAATGTTTAACACGGGTGAAGGTCAACGGTTCCTAACGTTCATTATACTCGCCCTAGAGGTCACAATTTCTTAATAATAAACTCGGTACTTTTCTGCCCAGAGCTCAAAAGCGTATGCATGGAGAATACGTTTTCGATTCTAAAATCGCCGTCAAATTCCTGAAGGAAAAAGAATCTTCAGAATCCAGCAATCGAGGTAAGGAACAAAGATAATTTAAATGTAACCCATTTTCTTTCCTTTTCCTGAATCTGTTTTCTTTTGAGTTTGACCTTCTATCGCTGTTTATGAAATTTGGTTGTTTGATCTGCTTGAATGGCTTTGCGATATCGTAAATCGCAATTCGTTAATGATTTATATCTTGATTTGTCAATTTGAATTTAAAAATTTAGAGATCGTGTTTGTAAGTTTTGATTTAAAAGATTATCGGAGTCATCGAAGCTTCATATTTAAAACGGTTTTATATAACTTCCCAAATTCTTTTTTGCTTCTAGAAATTTTTTAATTACTTTTTTTTTTCAATTTTGTTTGTTTACAAATTACTACTGCCTTGACCATTCCGATAATAATATGATTTTTAACTGTAAATAGTAAAGAATTTTTTTTCGCAATAAGTTTTTTAATTGATTTTTTTAAAGTGAAGTTGTGTTTGTTTTGTTTAGGGAATTCAGGCGTTCGGGAGCACACATCAAGTGAATCAGAAGCTATAAACACACCGACAGGACAAATGTTTGGGACAAATTCGACAATAGCAGGAGCTAGAAGTCTTCCTGTGACTCCTCATTACCATTCCGCGTCTCCAATTGTGGGATCATATTCTGCGTGGAATGGAGTTCACTGCTCAGCAATTAATCCACAGACTGGGTAAGTGTTATCTTTTCTTAGCAGACTCGAAAATAATTTAATTCCCTTCTATTTTTAAAAATAATTCGACTTTATACGGTTATTTTAATTCGTAAATATCACCGATCTGAATTTTTACTCTTTGTACAATTATTATAAAATTAACATTTTTTATTAAGTATTAATTTTTAAATTATCTTACACAATGTCTTCTGAAAATACTTATTTTGTGTGGAGGTATTATTTAAAAAATATTTCTTATTTTAAAAAAATTATTATTCAAGAGATTTTAAAAATACTTCCCTGGATTTTTAAAGATTCAAAAAATGGCAAGCATAATTGCAAAAGTTGATAAACAAATTAGAGAGACCGGGGCGGAATGGAACAGGTTATTTTTTTCATTAAAGTACTCGCCGTCTGTTGTGAAATACTACAATGTAAATTGTTATTCAAATACTGTAAACCTTTATGTTTCAGTTTCGTAAAGAATTAAATGTGGTAAAACAATTAATTATGAATAAAAAATACTTATTGAAAAGTAGTGCTTTTGTTCCGTCTCACACTGGGCCTGGGGCCCAGTGGAACGGTACACGTACGGGGTTGAGACGGGACACTTTAATTATTTGTTATTTTTTAATCAAAAAAGTAATTTTTCATGTAATTTTGTGTGGAGTAATATTATTTATAATTTGTTTATATATAAATCGTTATCAAAACTATCATTTTTTGAAAATGACAGAAGATTTACTTTATTTCATGACGAAGCAATACCACTTAGTTTTGCGAAATGAATTTAATGTAAATATTTATTTGCATTATAAATAAGTATAAAATATGATAGTGAAAATATTGGAAAAGTCTCCGCAAATTTTAATATCTTCTGATATACTGCTCCATTTATATAAGAGATAATTCATGTTTAACCGGGCTTTCTAAACTCCATACATATTTTTTAAAAAACTTTCCCTACACAAAGATATTAAGATTATGAAAATATTAATATTTTCAAATAAAATTTTCTAACACATGCAAAATCAATATTCAGAAAGATAAACATTTTTGTAGCTGAAAAAGAAGCGACAAATTCGTACAAATTTTAAAGTTTTTCTAATTTCTGTATTTTAATACAAGTTAAAGCTTCATAAATATGTATACTAAAGATGAAAGTGGAAAAATAACATTTCCAGCTTCACACGAAGTAACCTAGTATAAAATACGTACACTCGTACAAAGTTACACTTATATTTTATAATATATAGGACTTTATCTTGGAATTCAAAATCTTTCAGCATTTATCGAGTTTCTTGGCAATCTTTTTAGATATTGTTTATACATTTGAATAAGTTACGTTGTTTACGTCTGCTGGCTTCGAAAAAAGGTTATGACAGGCAGAGAAACAGTGTCCCGTCTCGCCCCAGTACGTGTCCCGTTCCGCCCCAAATTTTACTTTTCATTCATATCTAATTAAACATTTGTGTTCAAAAAATGCATAAAAATCACTTATTAAAATAAAATTCAATAATTAATCTTCGCAATAAGCGTTATAAAAAACATATATTCTGAAAATTTCAATAATTAATTTCCATTTAAAATTGCCTAAAAATAACAAAATCTACCTGAGCACTTCCATGTCAAATCATCTGAAAAATTTCAGCTATTGTTAGTAATTTTGATGAATATTCTATAATCCGTTCTCTGAGATGTTGAAAGAAAAACCCTAAAATAATTTTTTTTTTAATCAAAAAACCTAGGAGATATTCAAAATTGAAAATTTTGGTCCTTTTTTTCTTAAACTTTCATACCTTTGGTGATTTTAGTGATAATAAGGTATATTTTTTGTAAATTATTCCTAATAGGATGCAGTAAAAAAAATATTTTTTAACAACAACATTTCAAAAAGTTCTTCGATTTTTCAAAAACTGAATTTCTGAAAAAAAAAACACTTTTTATTTTCTTCATTTTTTTTATATAGATAGCTTCCAATGTCCTCTACAAGCCGTGTAAATATCAAAATGGGATCTACCTTAGTTTTCGAGAAATAATTAAAAACGTACGCCAAAACCACGAAGGAATAGTGAATAGACTATTCCTTCGTGGGCAAAACGATGCGCACAATGTGAAAACTCATGTAAACAATAGACGACCAATAGAAGAATATTATTATCGTATGCATGAACTTCAGAGTTCAGACTATCAGACGCTGGGCACACCATGCCACGGCGTACGTTCTTAATTATTTCTCGAAAAATAAGGGAGATCCCATTTTGATATTTACAGGGCTTGTAAAGGACATTGTAAGCTATCTATGTAAAAAATGAAGAAAATAAAAAGTGGAGTTTTTCAGAAATTCAGTTTCAAAATTAGTTTTTGAAAAATCCAAGAAGGTTTTGAAATTGTATCGTTCAAAAAATATTTTTTCAAAACTGCATCCTATTACGAATAATTTACAAAAAAATAGACCTTATTATCACTAAAATCACCAAAGTTATGAAAGTTTAAGAAAAAAAGGACCAAAGTTTTCAATTTTGAATATCTCCTAAGTTTTTTGATTTTTTCAGAAATGATTTTAGGGTTTTTCTTTCTAGAATTTTCATCAAAATTACTAACAATAGCTGAAGTTCTTCAGATGATTTCACATGGAATTGCTCACCTCCTAAAATTTCAGCGATACTGTCTTGTACTATTTAATATTTTTTCATTTTTTTCTTTTCTGAGAACTGACGAATCAATTCTTCTAACTATTCCTAAAAAGAACAGTTCTGAAAACCATACAACTTAAGAGAACATCGGGTGTCTCATCTTACCCCGGTCTCCCCTAATATACCCTTCTCTAAAAATAGGTGTGACCGGGGTGGGACGCGACACCGGGGTAAGATGGGACACTCGATTTTCTCTCAAAGTGTATGATTTTCAGAACTGTTCTTCATAGGAATAGTTAGAAGAACTGATTCGTCAGTTCTCAAAAAAGAAAAAAAAGAAAAATATGAAATAGTACAAGAAGACAATAACGTTGCAATTTTATGAAAATTTCAGAATACATGTTTTTTTAAACGCTTACTGCGAAGATTAATTCTTGAATTTTATTTTAATAAGTGAGTTTTATGCATTTTGAAAGACAAATGTTTAATATTTAGATATAAATTTAAAAAAAACATTTGAGGTGCTATTTAGCCCTAGGAACTTTTCATAAATAAATACAAATACATATTGGGGCGAAACGGGACACGTTTTCTGTGGCCTTTTTCTCTATAAAGAGTTTTTCTATCCAGAGTTATCACAATTTAAAATATTTGGATTCGTCAAATTTTAAATTCTAATAATCATGATTTTCAAATATGAATGAAACTTAAACGAAACTTCAAGACCTAATTATAGATCATTTCCTTATTGTATTAAAAAATCGATTAATTCTCCCACATTTTTTTTCTGTTACAAATAATTTTGTCCCTTCCATAATAAAATTTCAAATGATGATTTATCGAGATTGAGCCCTTGAGTCGTGAGTTGATGAAAATCCTCACAGATTCGGGTTGTGATTTGAAGAAGCTTTGATCTTATCTGACACCATCTCCCAAAAAAACTTAATACAAAAACAAAATTATTTCTCAAAACTAAAACCGTTTTTCTTCTATTTCCAGCTTCGTTGATTCAGCATCTTCCTTCATTGGAAAATGTTTTTCTTACAACGATAATTCTAATAAACCTTATTCGGAGCATTCCAGGGTCCAATCGCCCCTCGTTTATCAAATGTCAGGAGCACATCAGTTGAATCGTTTGTGGGAAGATCATTACAAGGTAAGTAAGCATCATTTTATTTTTTTGCTTAGTTTTTAGTTATTCAGGTTATCCAGTCACCTGAAAAACCTGAAAATATCAGGGAATTTTGATTTAAAAATGATAAGATTCTATTAAATAATAATGTTTTTTCATTTGTAAAATTAAATTTAGAGTAATGGATTTATACTTATTCAAGTCAAACTTCTTTTTATTATTTTCACTAAACTCAGGAAAATGTATTTAGTTCAAAATATTAACATGTTAAAAATATGCAAGACATTCAAAAATGGATTAATGGTGTTTTTAGTACAATTAATTTCTTTAATTATTCGATAGTGATAATACGAGTATATTTAAGAATATCACGTGATCATACAATTCCTAAAAGCTTATAACATTGAGAATTTACTTGTCCTCTTAAAAAGTTACTTTTATCAATTGAAGAAAATCGTCCTTTAATTTTACATATAAAAAGTACCATTTCGACACATTTAGATATTTATAAAGACAACAACAAAATTATTTATAATAAGCTCGCGTGATTATTGTATATTTATTCCTTTTTTTTTTTAATTTGAGTAGACGCCATAATTATGAAAATCTTGTTTTAGTTTTGCATGCCTTATTGTAAATCGTAATGAATTTTCAGGAAAAAGCGAAAGTAGCTCTGGGCAAAAGAGTGCACATTCCACAAGTCTGCGATAATTTAATTCCCGATGGAATTCATAATCGCACACCCGACGGTCTTCGACGTATTAGAGGAGCTCACAGTTCCTTTCCTCAACCTTCCGAATTTGGTGCACAAAGACCTCCCTGGCCTGCTCCACCGAATCATAATGGAAACCACAATGGTATGTCCACTTTTTCAGGTTTTAAAAGGTCAAATTCGAAAAAATTATAATAATTTGTGTGAGCTTGAAAATTATTAACAACGCACTTTAATAAAAACATAAATTTGAACTAAAATTCTAGGTATAAACTAAAAGCCCATTTTTTCTTTTCAAGCATTCCTTCCGCCTTTTAAGCGGCAAAGTCCACTGCCAATGTTCGTTTCACAAGGGCGTGACATGGGCCACTGGAACGGACAAGTAAGAATTTTATTCCTTATTTTTAATATTAAATTGTTGATATTTCCGACTAAAATTAAAAGATTCTTTTAATTGAAAACTCAAAATTTTGTACAAAAATCAAATTTTTTATGAGATATTTTTCGCGTTTAAAATTTTTCCCTAAGCTGATATTACTGCAGATTTAAAATCCTAAAAACTTGAAATAATGTGTGCAAATTGTAAAGAAACTAGAAAGAACTTTTGGTTCAAAAAAATCAAAGTTTGCGTGAAAAACTGTTTAAAAAATGGTATTAGCTCCAATCCTTTTTAATCGACCTGCTTTGTTTGGGAGAAAAATTAACATTAATGACAATTTTTAGAAGAACTTTTTTTTAGTCTTGAAATTATATTCAAAATTATGTACTTGAAACTCTTAGACCTAAAAACTTCAAGACATAATTAGAGATTAGTTCTTATTTTATCAAAAAAAAATCGATTAATTCTGGCTCATTTTTTTCTGCTATAAATAAATGTGTCCTGTCGATAATAAAATTCTAAATGATGACTTATCGAGATTGAGCCCTTGAGTCGTGAGTTGATGAAAATCCTCATAGATTCGGGCCGTGATTTGAAGGAGCTTTGATCTTATCTGACAACATTGAAATAATATTAACTTCATTCTCGAAGATTCGAGGCAGTATTAAATTTAACATCAATTCCAGACTCCACATCCAGGTCCGATTCGTAATATGAGAGCCTCATCTCCTTATGACATGACTCCCATGCAGCCAATGGGCCATCATCAGCTCACTCGAATGTCTCCCTACCATCATAGTGATGCTGAAAACGAAGAAGTTGAGGTAAATAGTTAAACTTACAGAGTCCACGTTCTTTCTCCTATTCCCCTGTTTTCAAGAAACTTCCCCGTTTTCTCGTTTTTCGCTCAAATGCGAACTGAATTAATGGAACCCAATAAGAAAATCCAACTATTTTTCATTGAAAGTTAATTATTTTCAGTTAAAAAATGTACTATTATATTTTTGGTTCAGAACTCATTTCTTTTGGTTAAAAATTCTACTATTTGGTTGAAAATTTAATAATTTTGTTGAAAATGTAACCAATTTGTTTAAAATAATTCTTTTTGATCGAAAATTTAACTGTTTTGTTGAACATTTGTCTTGCTTGGATAGAAAATTTGTCCTCTTGGATTGAAAATTCATCTTTTTTGGTAGAAATGTCGTCTTTCTTGGTTAAAAATGAACTTTTTTGTTAAAAATGCAACTTTTCTGGTTGGAAATTCAACTGTCTGCGAAAAAATCATCTTTTTGGTTTGAAAAATCAAGTATTTGGTTGAAACTGCAACTGTTTTTAGTTGAAGTTTACTATTTTTTTCAAAATTCGACCATCTTTTTTGGTAGAAATGTCATCTTTCTTGGTTTAAAATGAACTTTTTTGTTAAAAATGCAACATTTCTGGTTGAAAATTCAACTGCCTTCGAAAAAATGCATCTTTTTGTTTTAAAAAATCAACTATTTGGTTGAAAATGCAACTGTTTTTAGTTCAAATTTACTATTTTTTTCCAAATTTGACTATTTGGTTGAATTTTTTTTTTTTTTTGGTTGAAAAGGAACTTTTTTATTGAAATTTGGTCAACGGTTTTCTAAAACCTTCGACGTTTTAGCTTGAAAACTCAACTGTTTTTTTGAAAAATCATCTCTTTTGGTGGAAATTCTTAACTATTATCTTTTTTGTTGAGAACTATTCTTTTTTTTTTAATAAAAATTCCTTTTTTTTGCCGGAAAAGTAATCTTTTTTTTAGTTGAAAGTTCAACTGAGTTCTAAAACATTCGTCTTTTATGGCCTAAAAATTCTACTATTTAGTTAAAAATTACAACTGTTTTTGCTTGAAGTTTAATCTTTTCTGTTTGAAAGTTCATCTTTTTAGGTTGAAAAATCGTCTCTTTTGCTTGAAAGTTCAACAATTTGGTTAAAAACTACAAGTTTTTTAAATTCAATTATTTTGTTAAAAATTCATACTTGGATGAAAATTAACTTTTTTGTTGAAAATTCATCTTTTCGAATTTCGAAGGCAATGATTTTCCAAAACATTTGGATTTTTAGCTTGAATTCAACTTTTCGTTGTAAATCTTATTATTTGGTTGAAAAATTGGTTGAAAATGAATATATTTTGACTTGAAATTTGAGGAATTTAAAGCATTGATTTTAATATGGTACCGACACTGATTTAATTTGAAAAAATATATTTTCGTGAAAAATCACCCTATTTCCCCTGTGTTGAGATCATTTTGGGCTGTAAAGTGTGAACTTGGCTCCTCTAAAATATGTAGTTTCAATTTCTAAAATAATTTAATTACCGAAGGGTTTAACACCGACCTTTGAGTGTACACCAGATTTCAAGATTCCACAAGTATTTCAAAGATTTCAAAATATTTCAAAAGACTTCAGAAGAATTCAAATATGTCTCAAGTATTTCAAAGAGTTCACAAAGATTTCAAGAGTGATCAAATCCCTCGTTAATTAATTAAATAACTCCATTTTCCAGAACTTCTTCAATCCAATCAATAGCAGCCGCAATGGAATAAATTCGTCTAATGGTACTTTCACTCCCATTGAACTGCAAGTAACGAATCTTGATCAAAACATCGATCCGAAAGATATGAAACGGATTCTCTCTTCGATTTTTATGGAACACGTAATGGTGAATATATCTTTATCTATTTTGTGTCTCAAATATATTTTTATTCCAGCAAAAACATCTGAGATGTAAAAAATCTGCCAAGTGCAACTATATGAATTTGAGAAATCGATTAAGTTCACTCAACTTAACCGATAATTCATTTTCTTAAAGATTTTTCAGAGATATATTTTATTCTCTTGAATAAAAAATGCATTATTGTTGAATGATGTAAAAAAAATTAAATTTTTCACCTGTGCTCATCTCTGCAGCCCAATATATGCAACCGATTAAACCACATTTTAATGAGAAGTCTGTAGTAAAATATTCTCGATACATATTTCAAGAATTTTCGATATCTTGAATAGTTTTTAAAATGTTACCGTTTTTGTCATCTCTGAATTTTCATTTTTCACAATAAATACGTAACATTTTAAAAACTATTTGAGATACCTATTAAAAATTCCTGCAAAATTGAACGATTAGCTGTTGCTACTGACTTCTTTTTAAAATGTGGTACCAATCCGTTTGATAGATTGGGATGTAGAGGTGAGCACATGTCAAAAATTGGTTGTTTTTATGGTTTTTTGTTTGTTTTAATTTCACAGTCTCTAAGGTTTTAACATAAAATCACACATAAACTTATTTTTTAATGGTTGATCAGTCAGCTGCCAATTGAAATCGGTTCAGAATTGCACCGACAATAAATTTAAATTGAATCGTTTTCTTTTCCAGGTCCTTCACGTTTCAGTCTTCATGCAGTCGGATGGAAACTTTGCTGCGAGTGTTAAAGTACCTTCCTTGCATGACGCACAGTACGCGATTTCGCAGTTGCATCGTCGCAAGATTGGATACAAAAGAATCCTGATTTCGTACTCGCACAGTTGTGGACCAAATCCTCAACTCGTGAGGTCCCAAATCGTGATGCTTTTGCAGGAAGTTCCTGGACACAAGCTGCCACTATTTAAATTTCGAGAAATGTACGAGAGCCGTTTCATGATCTCGATCAGTGTCTCGGAACTTTACAAACTCAAGGTGAGTTTATTGAATCTTCCGTATTCCCTTTTTACATTTTCATCGTAACGAGAAGGTATTAGTTGTGTGCGAAAACTGACTATCGCGGATTTCATTAAACCTCCACCAAAACCAACCAAACAAAACAAAAGGTCTAGTTCGTTAACCAGCCTTTTTTTGACCAACGGTTCTGGTTTCAACCACCAAAACAAGTAATAAAAAATTTCATTTTGAGGCCAAACTATGCAAGATATGACAAAAATGAGTAGACAAGAATTATTTACCTAAAAAATATCTACACATTTGTTATTAATCGTTTTTTGATAGAACGCGTCATTTTTGTTTTAATCGTAAAAAATAACATTAAAAAAGAACTGTACAAGATACGTTACAAGATACGAAAAAAAATTCCAGTTGTACATACAATGTTGAATTGAATCATTAAAAACTGTCCGACTTAAAATTGAAATAGTTAAATAATTTGAAATTGTTCAAAATTGAATAATTTTATATTGAAAATTTATAGAGGAGAAAAGTCTTCTTTTTCGTACAGTCGAATTTTTATTTTTATTCTGAATGAACTCAGTTTCAAAATGTTCAATTAAAAACTTTTCTCTTGGTAGGCCTCGAAATAAAAATCGTTTATTTTTTATGGCTTCTACTTTCAAATTATACAATTTGTACAGTTAGAAATGTTTTTTCATTTGGATGTTGTCTAATTTTAAACGCTCCAAATATGAATTTATTTAAATTTTGGAAAGTACTTCTTTGTCATGCAAATATTTAATTGTACAATATTGAACTTTGGAATTTTAAATGGTTCAAATTTAAATGTTTAATTTTCAATTGTAAACGCTCAATATTTATAATTGTTCCGCATTAGATTCGTTAATTTGGACATTCTTTTTTGAATACCGCAAATTATAAATTGTTTACTTTTTAAGCCTTGAATTAAAAAATTTAATGTCGAGGAATTTTTTCCGAGGTTTTAGTGACTATGCGGTAATTATAATTTTATTTGTTATTTTTCAGGACGTTTGCATCGTTACGGAGGATCCTGGAGGTCGAATGGTGTCCCTGCATCCTGATCACAGAAACACTCCGTCCCCTTGTTTTGGAAGCACTTCTCAGGTGAATATTTATTTATTATTATAGAATTCGTTTCTTTAATTATGAAAAAAAATGATGACTAAACATAAGCCGAGTCTGAGTTCTCGCACTGGGAGTTGAGCATCTGTTCCTTTCAGTGCTGAAGAACTTTGATCATACTCAGGAGCGAAATTTGTATCTGATTTAAATTTTTTGTTGATTATGTTTCTTCATTTCTGAAAGATTGGTATCTGTAAAGTATTTTTTTGCCTTTGTTTTTTAGGATGGTCAAATGTTGGAGTTGCCTTTCTGCACTCTTCATACGCAGAAGCCATGGTCAGATAAAGGCTGGGCAGAACAGGAAATGGCCTCCTTACCGAACGTCAACATTTCTTTGAAAGTTCTTGCCACTCGGGTGCATCAGATGCTCTCAACTCACAATGGAAGTCTGCCTTTGCCGAGGTAAGAACTAATAATAATCTTATGATTAAAAAATGTTATTATATGGTGGATACTGACTCGGAAAAACGGGATTTAGCCTGGAATATTGAGCACCGAGAAAAAGCCGGGAATTTTGTTGAAAACATGGAATTTTTTAGATTTTTTTTAGATTTGCAGTAAGTATTGTGTAGCTTTTCGGGAAAAAATGTGTTTGGAATTGTACTCAGTATTACCAACCATCTTGTATTTCAGATTTTAAAGTTAATGTTTCGTTCAAATACTAAAGTATAAAGCATAATAAAGTTATAATTTAGGTATACCTTTTCAACTGAAAATTCATCTTTTGGTTGAAAAGAAGTCTTTTTTGGTTGAAAGTGAGTTATTTTTCATTGAAATCTACTATTATATTTTTGGTTCAAAGTTCAGATCTTTTGGTTAAAAATTTTACTGTTTGGTTGAAAATTTAATTATGTATTTTATTAAAATGCAACTATTTGGTTAAAAGGTAATCTTTTTTTGCTTGAAAATATTCATGATCTTTGACTGAAAGTTAATTTTTTTTATTGGAAAAGTCTACTATGTGGTGAAAAATTTCATTATTTTGCTGAAAATTCAACTAATTTTATAAAAAAAGTCATCTTTTTTGGTCGAAAATTCAACTTTTTTGCTCGTCTTTTTGGATAGAAAATTCATCCTTTTTTATTGAAAATTCATCTTCTGTTAGAAAATTCATTCTTTTTTGGTTGTAAATTCATCTTTTATTGTTAAAAGTTTTTTTTTTTTTTAATTGAAAGTCTATTATTATATTCTTGGCCCAGAATGTATCTTTTTTGGTTAGAAATTCTACTATTTGGTTGAAAATTTTATTATTTTGTTGAAAATTCAACTATTTTCTTAAAAAGTCTTCTTTTCATTTAACTGTTGTTTTGTTGAACTTTCGTCTCCTTGGATAGAAAATTCATCCCTTTTTATTGAAAAATCATATTTTTTGGTTGAAAATTCAACTGCTTTCTAAAGGATTCGTCTTTTTGGCTTGAAAATTAAACTATTTGGTTGAAAACGCAAATGTTTTTGATTGAAGTTTAATCTTTTTTGTTTGAAAATTCCATCATTTGGTTGAAGATTCATCTTCGTATGTTAAAAATCAAACTAATTGGTTACAAATTCAAATGGTTTCAAACTGGTTGGCAATTAATTTTTTTGGTTGAAATTTCAAATATTTGGTTGAAAATTCATCTTTGTAGGTTGAAAGTTCAGCTTTTGGTATAATCCATCTCTTTTGGTTACAAATTGTACCGTTTGGTTGAAAATTTAATTATTTTGTTGAAAATTCAACTATTTTCCTAAAAAGTAATCTTTTTTGGTTGAAAGTTAATTCTTTTTATTTGAAATGTCTACTATTATGTTTTGCGTTCAGAATTCATCTCTTTTGGTTAAACATTTTACTATTTGGTGGAAAATTTCATTGTTTTGTTAAAAGTCATAATTTTGGTCGAAAATTCAACTGTTTTTTAGCATTCGTCTTTTTGGATAGAAAATCCGTTTTTTGAATTGAAAATGCATCTTTTGGTAGAAAATTCATCTTTTTTGGTTGAAAATGACTTCTTTAAATTGAAAAGTCTACTATTATATTTTTAGTCCGCAATGTATCACTTTTGGTTAAAAATTCTACTATTACTTTGAAAAATTAATGTTTTGTTCGACATTCGCCTGTTTGGATAGAAAATTCATCCTCTTATATTGAAACTTCATTTTTTTTAAATTGAAAATTCATCTTTCTTGGTTGAATATTCATCTTTCTAGGTTAAAAATTGAACTTTTTTCTAAACAAGTCGTCTTTTGGCTTGAAAAGTCAATTATTTGGTTGAAATAGCAACTGTTTTTGGTTGAAGCTTAATCTTTTTTGTTTGAAAATTCGATCATTTCGTTGAAGGTTCATCTTCGTAGTTTGAAAATTCAAATATTTAGTTAAAAATTCAAATTTTTTGTTCAAAATTCGTCTCTTTTACTTGAAGTTTCAATTATTTGGTTGAAAATTCAACTATTTGGTTGAAAATTCATCTTTTCGAGTTTAAAAGCTGAATTTTTTCTAAGAAATCTCAATTTTTAACAAGAAAACTCAACTCATTTGTGGAACATTCATCTTTTTTGGTTGAGAATTATAATATTTTGTTGAAAATACAATATATTTCGACTTGGAATCTTAGGAATTAACTGTTTAAAGAGCATTTTGGGCTGTGAAGTCTGAAATCACTTTTAAAATAATTTACATGATATGTTTTACCTTGGAGTTCTAAAATGTTTAATTCTTTTCAAAATGTATGTAATAAAGCAATTATAATTAAATAATTATTAATACAAACGCTTAAATGTAAACCGGGAAAAATGTCATTTTTGACCGGGAAAATCGGGAAATAGCCTGGATTTTTTAATAATTTGAATGGCCACCCTTTATTAATTTAAATGATAATAATTTAATCTACGTTACTCTTGTTTTCAGTTTTCCTAACTGTTACGAAGCAGAATTTAAAGAAATTTTGAATATAGACGAGAATGGCGTTCCTTTAGAACATTTAGTTTCTTGCCTATCATCTGTGGAGTTGTATCAGGGAGTTGGGAGTGTCAAGTTCTTGATTTGGGCAGGAAAAAATGCCCATGATGAAAGTCATGACGGTAAGTTAAAAAAATCTAACTTTACCGAAGAATGAATTTTGTACAATTGCTTTCTACAATTTACAAATAATGATTTTATTTTCTTTACAGATAACAAATGCGTGAGTCCTCCATTGGCAAATCAGTTGGCACTCTTCAGTCGTGAATTGGTTGACCTTCTGAAAACTGCACCTCATTGTCAGTTGCCTTTCAACCGATTCATCCCAGCTTACCATCATCACTTCGGCAGACAATGTCGAGTAGCTGATTATGGTTTTACCAAACTGATAGATTTGCTGGAAGCACTCACCCACACTGTCCAGGTGATTTTTCTAATTAACAGCGATCTTAAAAATATAGATTGAAAATATATGTTTCGAAAAGATAATAATCTTATTTATCTTTTATTTCAGGTGATGGGCGAAGGAAATAAGCGCGTAGTTACCCTTTCTCACAGAGCCCAAGTTCGTCGTTTCACTTCAGATTTGCTTCGTGTTCTCAAAGCTCAAGCTAGCAAACAGGTCGCTCTTTCAGAATTTCCGAGTGTTTACGCCAGAGTCGTTGGTTAGTATAAAAATGTCCTAGAATTGCTTGTCCTAAACAATATTTTAATAAAAATATTCTAATGTTTTATAAATAAGAAATGCAATTCAGCACATTATCTATTTTTACAGGAAAAGCATGGGATGTAGTCGACTATGGAGTTTGTGAAATCGGAGATATTCTTGGAGAAGTCTCAGAAAATACAGTCGTCGTTTCCAGTTTTAATGGAGATGATCAGCTGATTGCTATCCCTAAACGAGAACAAACACCTGAGGAAATAGAAAGAACTAAGCAATTCGCTATTGAGGTAAAATAATATATTTAAATATATATCTTTCTTTACTTAATTTCAATTTTTTAAATTTAAACTGCTTTTTTTATTCCTGACTTCGATTTTTCTCCTCAGGTTGTAGAGCTTTTGCGGCATGCGCCACAGTGTAGAATGCTCTTCAATAAATTCGTGCCTTCTTATCATCACCACTTCGGTCACCAGTGTCGGGTTTCCGATTACGGTTTTACGAAATTGATCGAGCTTTTCGAAGCGATTCCCCAAGTCGTGAAAATTGAGGACGTGAGCGGAGGTGAAAGAAGAATCGCTTTGACTGAAAAAGAAGGTCTTCTCATTCTGGACGAGCAAATTTCGAAGCTAGTTGCTCGTTCCAGAGGAAGTTTGAACGTTTCTGCCGTTCCCCACGAGTTTTTGCAACTGTACGGTTATGTACTTCGTCCGGAACTGTTTGATTGCAGTTCCATATTACAACTTATGGAGAAGCTGGACAATACTGTCAAGGTAAATTTCTTTTCCTTTTATCCGCCTTGCAAGATTCTATATTTTGTCTGTAATTAAATACTCATCAATTTTGTAAATGATTATTGCAGGTGATTCATACGGAAACGGGAGCATTCGTAATTTCGGTAGATAAATCGCATTTACAGCAGGTCGCATTGCAGTGTCGTCGAGTTTTGATCGACCAACCGGAGTTTCGTTTGCCCCTCAATAAATTCCAGCACATCTACACTCAGCTTTTCCACAAGGCTTGCAATTTGGAGGAACTTAGAAAGGAACTTGGCAGCGTCGTACGGGTAAGACATTTCCCTTGTAAAAAATGGTTGGATTAAACGGAGGGTTGACCACTCGAACTTAGAGAGCGCACCAGATTTCAAGGTTACTACAGTTTAGGGAATTCCGGAAAGTCAGGGAAAACCTGAAAGAGTCAGGGAATTTTGGATAAACTGAAGTTGAAGTTAATTTTATTATCTTCTTGAAGATTCAAAAATTTTGTTAAAAAGTCATTCTTTTTTGTTGAAAATTAGTCTTTTTGGGTTGAAAATTCATCTATTTTGGTAGAAATTGCATATTTTTGGGTTAAAAATCAACTATTTGGTTGAAAATTAATCTGTCTTGGTTGAGGATTTAACTATTTGGTTTGAAAATTGTCTTTTTTCGTTGCTTTCAACTGTTTTTGGTATAAACTTAACTTTTTTAAATTAAAATATCAACTTTTAAATTTTTTGTTCTGAATTCATCTTTTTTGGTTGAAAATGTAACTCCCTAGCCCTAGCTGAAAGTGGAACTACTTAGTTCAAAATTCATTTTCTTGGTTGATGATTTATCATTTTGGTTGGAAAACGTTTTTTTTTTATTATTCAAAATGTCATTTTTTTGTTAAAAATATATTGTTTTGTTGAAAATTAGTTTTAAACGGAAAATTCAAATAGGAGAGCGGCGGCGAATGCGGCGCACATAATGGAAAAGGCCCGATTAAAATTCAAATATAAAGTAAAATATTGTAATAAAATATATTTTGTTTAGGTTAATATCCTACCAATGCTCTATGCATGGAGATAATTTAATTGAAGTTCATTAAAACAGTTAATTAATATGTTTTCCAAAAACTGCATCTGCGCCAAGTTGTTCTACCTTGTTTGGTAATGTGGCGCGTTTCGATTTCAATTCATAATTATTGAATAAAAAACAACTTATGACGAAAAATTAGTCAAATTTAATAAAAATAAGATAAATATATTTACGTTTAATATTATTAACATATTTGAGGGATTATGTCTGCCGAAATTTGAAGAAAAAATGTTTTTTTAACATTGCAGATTGTCTCACAATAATTAGTGGAGTGCTACAAATTTTGTATTTTAAAGATAAACTTACAGACGTTTTATAAACATTAAATCAAAATTATATTAACAATAAGTAAATTTTATTCTTTTTCAAAACAGTTATAATGATTCAACATTCAAATAATATCATTACTCTAAACCTTCTAAATATTTATTCTGTCAGAACAAACCTAAACCGAAAACTGGTAAAACGATTTCAAAATACAATTATTCTAAAATAACTCTAAAATACACGATAATATTGGAATAAAACTTTTTTATACATATTAGAAACGGAATATTATTACTTTGAGTAAATATTTCTTACCTTCTAACTAAAACCGGCACTTTGTTACTACAAAATTCTCGGATCAAAACAAACCACAAACTTGTGCGCCAAGTTACCTGCCGATTTTAGTCCTGAATGCGCCATATTAGTCGCATGTGAATAGTATTTAATAAAGATTTTTTACATAAAAGTTTATTATTTTTACTCAACATGTTAAACTTTAAAGCATTCAAGAAACTCGGAACAGTATATTTCCAACAAAATTTATGAGTTTACACGAAACTTCTGTAATTTTTTACTTGTTTTTAGCTACTCTGACAATACAAGCGAAAGAACCAAAACTATCTTTTCGTCATAAAAATCAGGCAATTAATTTAATTATCAAAATTTTTAAATAATGTAAGGTTGAAAACATATATACATGTAATGAAACTACCTCCACAAACAGAAAGTGCGTTAATATTCGAAAACTCGAACGCGCCACATTTGCCGCCGCTCCCCTATCTAGTTGAAAATTCCTGTATTTTGTTGAAAATTTGTCTTTTGTGGTAAAATATTGTTCTTGTTGGTGACTAATTAATCTTTTTGGTTGAAAATTTAGCTTTTAGATTTAAAATTCCTTTAAAAATTAAAATATTTGGTTGAAAGTTCATGTATTTTGTTAAAAATTTATCTTTTTTGGTAGAAAATTATTCTTTTTGTTCAAAAATTAATCTTCTTGGTTGAAAACTTATCTTTTTGGTTGAAAATTCATTTTTTTTTTTGAAAATCAATGTTTTTAACTGAAAATATAACTTTCATTTTTTGTCGAACATTTTTTTCCAGAAATTCAATCTTCTTGGTCGACAATTCATCTGCTTTGCTTAAAAATTAACTATTTCGTTGAAAGTCGTCTTTTTAGTAGAAAAGTAGTATCATTAGTTGAAACTTCATCTTTTTGGTTGGAAATTCAACTGCGTAGTGTAAAGTGAAACTACTTTGTTCAAAATTCATTTTTTTATGATTCATAATTTTGTTAAAAAAAATTGTTTCGTTGGAAATTATTTTTTTCAACTGCAAATGTAGCGATTTTCATATTTTTTGAAAATTTATCTTCTTTAGTTGAAATTTCAACTATTGGGCTGAAAATTCGTGTATTTTGTTGAAAATTCATCTTTTGTGGTAGAATAAAAGGAATAAAAGGTCCGGAAAGTATCCGACCTTGCGGTGTACTCCTTCAAAGTACTCCCCCCTTTGACAGCCACAACCTTCTTCCAGCGATCGCTCCACTTTCGGAAGAGCTCTTTAAAATCACCTTTCGGAACAGTTAACAGCTGCTGCGTCGCATTCTGTTTTATTTCCTCTACGTCTTGAATTCGTTTTCCTTTTAGAGGATACTTCAATATGGGAAACAGAAGTCGCAGGGAGCCAGATCGGACTGTATGGGGGCTGCCAAAGTTGTGTAAGGCTGTGTTTCACCAGAAATTGCTGAATAAGCTGCGATGGATGGGCAAGTGCGTTGTCGTGGTAATATTCTTTGTATACCATCCGACCTTTTGGAGCGTATTCATGGTGCACAACACCTTCCTGGTCGAAGAAAACAGTGAACATTGCTTTGATGTTGCTTCGATTCTGGCACGCTTTCTTTGCTCTCAGCGATCCAGGTGTTTTCCTTTGCGAAGATTGGGTTTTCTGTCTCAGCGAGGGTCATTGCCGTAAACCCATGACTCATCCCCAATAAGGACCTTTTTGAACATTTCCGGGTTGTTTCTGCTTGATTCCAAATTGTCTTGGGCCACTTCCACTCGATATAATTCTTTTGGTCTTCCGCCAGCAGCCGTAAGACTAATTTTTCAACCACGCTATTCATCCCCAAATCTTGACTCAAAATTTTCGAAACAATATTTTTTGGAATCCCGAGGTCTTCCTTTATCTCTGTCACTTCGGGTCAGGGAAAAGTCAGGGAGTTTCGAAATTGGGACTTTTTATCAACCTTGGATTTCAAGAAATTATAAAAGAATTTACAAAAAAGAATTCAAATGTTCAAATATTTCGCAAAAATTTCAATGATTTAAGAAAGATTACAAAGATTTAACAAAGAATATGGAATTTCACAAAAATTCAAAGAATTCACGAAGGATTGTACATCAGATTTCAAGAGTGATCAACCCCTCGGTATATACAAATAGACAGAATGATAATAATTTATTTCTAAAATTTTTATTTTTGTGACAGCTAATAGCCATAAATAATGATCAACACATCGAACTCACACCGCTGCAATGTTTCGCCTGCAACACCTATCGCGTTTTAATGAACTACGGAGGTTCATTGAATATTTCCCAGTTCGAAGGAGCCTATCTAACTGTCACAGGATCCGCTTGTAGAGCAGCACAATACGGATTTCCGACCGTGGTAGCTCTTCTTCAAGCAGTGCCTTGTACCGTGATTTTGAAGGAGAATCGACACAAGAGGAAGGTCATTTACCTCAACAAGAAACTTAGCTGTAAACATTTTGATTTTATATCCTTGTTTTAGATATTTTTATAAATAATTCTAAAATATAAATGAACCAACTTTTTTCTCATAGGTGCTGGTTTCCCATTGCCGTCCTCTTTCGCAGCATCGAATCAAGATTCAGAATCGGGCAACGAATCACTTGAGATGGACTCTTCGATACGTCTCAACGTTTCAAATGCCATCAACATTTCCAAAAATCGAGACAACTGGAATTCTCAGAGTGCGAACAACTCCTGGAAGCATAATGACGAAGGAAATTCCTGGGACAAGAACAACGATTCTCACTGGGCAGCCTTACCGCATGGTGAAAATCAGTCTCAGCAGAAGTGGCCGGAAGTCGGAAGGAGCGGAGAGAGTTTTTTGAAGAGTCTGATCCGCACTCCGATCTTGAGCAACGAATTTCCTCCACCGCCGCCTGCGCCAGAAACTGTTGAACTGGTTGGTACAATTCTAAATGAATTTCCAAAATTCGAATAATGTTGCTAATTATCTAATTATTTATTGTTCTCTCTTACAGATCGAAGACGAAGATAAGATTATCGATTGGAGCTCTTCGGTCTGGGCCACTCCGCCAAAGTATGCGTATTCACAGAGCGAGCAACTCACCAACATCGAGGTGAGATTTGAATTAACAGGGTGTCTACCCTGCCTAGAAAACCTTAAGTCAGGGAATTTTCATAAACCTGGAAAAACTTGGAAATGTCAGGGAAGTCTTTTTAGTCAAGGAATTTGTTCGAGAGCTTGCCTAATTTTTCAAAATTTTAATATAAAATTGAATAACAATGATTCTTCATTTGTAAGAGTAGCTTTATATTACTGTATTTAACTATTTTGTTGAAAATTTGTTGTTTTTTTTTTGTTTGAAATTAATTTTTCAAACTGAAAATTCAATATTCTATTTGTGGTTGAAAATTGATCGTTTTTAGTTGAAAATTCATGTATTTTGTTGAAAATTTGTTTTTTTAGATAGAAAATTAATATTCTTGGCTGAAAATTAATCTTTTTGTTTGAAAATTCAACAGTTTGTTAGCAATTTTTTCTCTCTTGACTGAAAAATCTTTCTTAGTTGAAAATTCAACTTATTTTGAAAAGTCGTATTTTTTGGTTGAATTTAACTGCTTTTGGCTAAAAATTAAAATCTTTTGTGGTTGAAATATTATCTACTACATTTTTCGTTCAGAATCCATCTTTTTTGGAATGTAAATTTAATAACTTGGTTGAAAGTGAATCTCTTTTATTAAAAGTTAATTTGGTTGGATAGTGTTTCATAATTTTAATGGAAAATTCATCTTTGGTTGAAAAATGAGCTATTTTGTTGAAAATTTGTTTTTTGTTTGGCTACAAATTAATTTTTTTACTGAAAATGTAACTATTCCAGTTGAATATTCCATCATTTTATATAAAAATGTATCTCTTTGGTTGAACATCAATTTTTTAACTAAAAATCTATTCAATTTTTTAAAATAAAAATTCAATTCCTGGCCGAAAAATTCTCTGTTTTAGTTGAAATTTCGTCGTTTTTGTAGAAGTCCATCTTCTTGGTTGAAAATTAATATTTTTCATTCATCAATTCATCTTGTTTATTTTAAAATCAACTATTCCGATTGAAGATTCATCATTTCAGTTGAAAATTCATCTCTTTGGTTGAACATTAATTTTTGTAGCTGAGAATTGAACTATTCAATTTTTGATTTACAATTTATCTTTTTCATTTGAAAATTTATGCATTTTGTTGAAAAATCGTTGTTTTTTTAGAAAATTAATCTTCTTGTTTGGAAATTGATTTTCTTGCTTGGAAATTCATCTTTTTGGTTAACAATTCAAGTATTCCAGTTAAATATTCATATTTTCAGTTGATAATACATCTTTCTGGTTTAAAATTCAACTAATACAGTTTAGGGTTCATAATTTTAGTTGAAAATTCATCACTTCGTTTGAAAATTGTAACCATTTTTGAAATCAGTTGTTTTTTTTTTTTGTTGAAAATTATTTCTTTTTTTAAGGAAAATATAATAATTCCTATTGAACATTCCATCATTTTAGTTGAAAATTCATTTCTTTGGATGAATATTAATTTTTTAAACTGAAAATTTAATTTTTGATTGACAATTTATTTTTTTTAGTTGAAAATTTATGTATTTTGTTGAAAAGTTGTCTTTTTTGGTAGAAAATTAATCTTCTTGTTTAAAAATTTATATTTTTCCAGTTTAAGATTCATTATTTTAGTAGAAAATTCATTACTTTGGTTGAAATTTTTTTTCTGGGTGGAAAATTAATTTTTTTAACTGAAAATTTAACTATTCCATTTTTAGTTGAAAACTCATCTTTTTAGATCAAAATTCACCTATTTGGTTGAAAATTGATCTTTTTTAGTTGAACGTTTAACTATTTGGTTGAGAACTCATGTATTTTGTTGACAAATCGTCTCTTTTGATAGAAAAGTATCTTTTTGTTTGAAAGTTCAACTATTTGGTTAAAAATTCATCAATCTTATTGAAAATGCAATATTTTTACTTGAAAAGTTAGGAATTTGAAGCGGTTTAAGGGTAATTGTCAAATTGTAGGCAAATTTTAGCACTGACAGTGGCAATCACATTGTTATTAGGAATTAAATATTTTACAATGGAAATTGAACTTATCACATCTAAAAATTTGAAATCCAAAAGGGGCAGTTTTGAAAATAAGAAATAATGATGAAATTCTTACATGAAATACGGAAAGTGGATTTGAGGTTAGGAGTTTGATGAAAGAGAGCGCGAGCATTTAAAAAGTTAAAAATCGAATACTGTAACGCATGTCATTTAGGAAACACGAAATATTTAACTATTGTAGATAGTTTTTTCGAATATAAGGTGACGTAATAAATTAAAACTCGAATTGTTACTATTATTTTTTATTTCAATGAATACGTTTCAAATTGCGCAAATAAAAACAAAGTGACTGTACTACAATTAAAGATTCAACATTTACTAAAACTATTTACCTGATTTATTATGCAGTCTTTCAAATGTATTAAAATCTATTTATTACATCGTGTCACATAATAAGTAAATTTACTAAGTAAATTACTTATTTTCTAAAATTTTTATATTAGAATCTCAGCACCGTTGGGCTATTATTTTTCGCGATAACTGTGTAATATATTCTTAAAAATTAATCTTATCTTAGCGTAAGTTACTTTGGTATCCTTTTCAACAATTTTTAACTTCTAGAAGAAAAACAAACATTCTATTAATAAGTAATGTGTTATGCTTGCACCTTTATCACAATTAAAAATATGAACTAATTAAAATTCAAACAAGTGTAAGACAAGCTATATTCAGTGGCCCATTTTTTAAAACTTTTATATTAGAATCCCAACAGCTTGTAGCTGTCATTTTTTGTAATAACTTTCTAATATATTTTGAGAAAAATAATCTCTTCTTACTTCTAAGAATAAGATTTTTTGGTTGTCTTCTTAAGAATTTTTCAGTTTTATAGAAGAAAACGAACATTATATTAATAAGCAATAAATTATTTTTCTGTTTATAATGTAATAGAAGCCTTTAGTTTCGACCTCCCTTATGTTAAAGCGGAAGGTTATCGTGATTAATTTTAGTCACAATTGTGAATGAAAATTACATAAAGTGTACAGTACATTAATAATAACAAATCCACCTACCTGTGCTATGATATAATTTGTAACACATTTCTTCCTTCCTAATTAACTTATTTAGCTTACTTCTTGAGATCTGTATCAGTCTGTATACTTATAAATAGAGGTTAGGAAACAGAAAACAAACCGGCCCACCTGATCCACGCGCACGCGCATATAAGCGGTCCTACACTTCTCTATTGTACAGTACGGGAATGATACGATAACATTGATGAAGTTCAGCCTTTTTATATTATTTATAAAAAAATAACAGATTTCAATCATAAAAAATCACCTATTTATGAAAGAAAACACCGCTGAGCAAGTAACGGAATGGTTTTTATTTTTTTTTCACTCAGAAACTGCTTTTTAACTCACGTACGGTAATGATTTTTTTGTTGTCAAAATGCACTTTTCAGTTTCAATATCGGATTCAGCAAAAAAGGAGTTAATATTTTCAGCTCAATTTCATAGAATCTTGTATTAAACGAGACGCTTAATATTTCTGTATTTATTACTCAATTGTAACTACAATATTTTACTAGAAAAAAAGACGTACGGTAATGATTTCTGAAATGACAAAAATCGAGGGACAGACTTTAAGGTTCTTACAATATTATTTATTTGATTTGAAAAATGTGCATAAATTATATTTTTCTTTATGTAAAGTTCACAAACTTGATACGTTAAGCGTTTTTCAGGTTACTGTCTAAGAAAAGGAGAAAAACAGTTTATCCACGTTCAAAGTGAGGTTGGGACGCCGTACGGTAATGATGTTTGGGGTGTTCTTTTATTAAATTAAAGTAAATGGGAACAGAAATAAAAAAAAAGAAGTGACCATTTTGTAAAGGATGATAATAACTATTTATTAAATTACAAAAAAAATCAGTAAGAGATTCTAAGTTAATGTTATATTACTGGGACTTCAAGTTTGCCTCCAATTTGACAATTACCCTTAAATTGAATTTAATATAGTACCTACATCAATTTTACGTAAATATTAACTGAATTTGAAGTATAAGAAGATAAAATAAATTTTTTTGAAAGTATCACTCAAATTATCTATTATCTTGTAATATAATTTTTCAAAGCTTTCTAAATTAAACATAATAATTGTATCCCTAAAAACTGAAAAAAACTGGAATTATCAGGGAATTTTTTCCATGATTTGAGTAGACACCCTAATTAAATAAAAAAAAAATTTCTCAGTAAAGTAATTTTTCGTATGAAAGCCCCCTCATTCACTGGTACTTTACACCGAAAACTATTTTGCTGGCATTTTCGAAGAGCCTTTCCAACACATTCCAACATTTTAAGTTAGAAAGTTCAACATTTGAAGATGAACATGAAAATGACATCGGAAAGTAATTTTGACGACCGTAAAAAAAAGAAAAATTTGTTTTATTTTGCAGGTACCTGCTATGACTCTGCCAGCGTGGAATCAAGACGCAACGATTGATGATGCTTCGGATCTTTTGTCGCCGACGAAGAATCTATTGCCTGCTTTAGCAAATCCACTGAATCCGAGAATTTCGCCTTACTTTGCTGGAAACCGGAACATGGTAGTTGCTCCACATCCCTCTGCACTACCGCTTCCTTCTGTTTCTTTAACGGCTCGAAAAGACGGATCTGAACGGATAAGCCCTACCAGTTCCGCGAGTGGAAGTTTCAATGAACACGAAACTGCAGACAGGGTCGATACAACTCCCACTAAACGCTGTAAGTGAATATTGGTTAATTAATGTTTTTACTTTCTATTTGTTACTGCTGAGTAGAATTTTTCGAATTTTTAGTAGAAACCCCTGTTCAATCACATTTAAATATCACTTGATTTCTATAATGTTTCAAACTAAAATCGCACACTTTCAAGCACATACGATTTAAAAGTTTTAAGAATTTGAGTTTCACATTTAACGTCATTTACTTTGCAATACTAGTTTACTCTTTAAGACCTCAAATTTCAAATACTTAAAATTATTTTTTTTTGTCTAATTTCACTTTATTTTATTTTGAACGTTTTTTTGTTGTTGGAAAAACAAAAATTCAATTTTAAATGGGTTCAATTGAAAATTCTTTAATTTTGAACGGTGATAACAGCAGTGAATTCAGCTGTTACCGAAAATCTGATAAACTCTTGTTTGAAAAATATATCCAATTATTTTAATATCACTTTATATCGCTTGATATCTATTATATATTCCAAGTTTAAGATATTGAGGTTGATATTTTCTATATTTAACATTTTCAAATTTAAAATCATTTAATTTGCAATATCTGATTTCTAATTTTTTTTACTTTTGAACACCTGAAATTAAAAATGTTTTAATTATAAAGGCTTTTATTTAAACATTGTCATTTTAATTTTTGGGCTATATGAAATTAAAAATGTTTGAAATGGAACAATTTTAACTCAACAATGTGTTAAATCGAATAAATAAAAATAAAAATTGGTCAAACTTGAAAAAGAATTTTTTATTTAAGTTTCAAAATTAAAACATTCCTAATCGTAAGTCTTCAAAGAATTGTAAGTTTAAAATTAAAACGTTCACTTCCGATTGAAATTTCATAATTTAGAGCAATATACATTTTTTTAATTTTAAATATTGAATAATTTCTCAGTGAATATTTTAAATAATAAATCAATTGAACAATATTTGACTGAGGAATGTTTCAAGAATGTACAATTTCTCAATCAAATCTTGAAAATAAACGTTTTCAAACTGACACTTTAAATATTTCAAAAATCAAACTACTTGAAACAGAAGTCTCAATAGTTGGACAATTTTAAAAATTATATATGTTTAAACTTCACATAGCGCTGAATTTACATTCTTGGACGCTAAAAGTTTTAATTTTGCAAAAAAAATTTAATGATTAAATTGTGAAAAATATAATGTACAGTTGTACAATTATTAATTTCAAACGATGTTAAAATAATTCAACTTTGAAGGGTTTTAGTATAAAAAAGTTTTAATTTTACAATTGTCTAATTTAAAAATTGTCCATTTTAAATCGAAATATGGAATCGCTTCAATTTTCAACGTTTAAAATTGAAATTGTTCAGTTCTGATTTGTTTTCAAATAAAATTTATTTCATTTTGAAAGATTTTAATTTTAGAATAATTCAATTTTGAATCATAATATGTGTACTTTTTTTTAAATCTGATGTATTTTCAGTAAAAAATATATTCAAATACTACAAGTCACTTGATATTACATGAAATTATCATTTTTTAAGTTTATACAATTTCAACTTAAAGTTTTAGAATTTTAGAAAGCTTTCTCCTCAATGTTGTATGCAATGTTTGGAAGATAACAAAATTTGAAGTGCGTCGAATTATACTTCCTTTAATTTTAAACGTTCCCAATTCAGAAAAATTTACTTTGAATGCTTTAATTTGCACTTTAGTTTTAAAAACTTCAAATAAAATAATTTCCCGCTTTCAAAGTTAGAATTTTCAATTGTCCATGATTGGGAAAGTATGGTTTCAAACCATGGAAACCGTGGAATTTTTTCTTTGTTTTTAATGTCCACCCGTTGAAAGTACTCAGTAAGACTTGTAAACATAAAAAATCTATTTTCAGCATTCTCTGGAAAGCGTCGATTGGCTGCCCAATTCGATCAGCCCATCGACTCCTGAGCGAAGAACTTCCTGGAAAAACCTTCAAGCACACGAAAAGCGGACTAGATTCCAAAATCTAGTCCCACCTTGAATTTTATTGCGAAGAAATAAAAGTCAAATACATATGTAAGATCTCGGTATGCCGCTGCGCGCTAGGCTAAATACCTAAACGAGCGTTGATCGCTCGAATAGGTATTTTCCTATTTTCATTCAATCTTGAACATTTCTATCGATTAAAATTTCACGAGCGAGATACATACTAGAATGCGAAACTCTTTGATTGTGAAATGTATGAGCGGCATGAAATACCGAGTGTATCGATGATTCCATATTGGGATTGTACAGCACTGTCCAAACTGTGATAACAAGTATGGAGCATCATAACCAATTTCATCTCTCCTGAATGGCATATCGAAAAGTCTACATTCAATCTAATCATCCATCAAAATCGTGCGATTCGAACCGATCTCCATGGACTGAAACCCAAAAAAAAAAAAAAAAAAAAAAAAAAACTGCACGATTTATTTAAGATCAATTACTTAAGATCGTTTTACGCTCGAACGTATAAAGATATTTAGTTAACAAAACAAAACAAAAAAGAAGAAAAATAAATCTCCAATGAATCCGATCGGTTCGATTCTCCAGATTTCCACAAATTGGTTCTGAGAAGTCGCGCGAAACTAAATTTTTCGCGACTCAGGCATCACCTTTGCATACTTAATATAAGTATTATCAGTGTCGACTAGGAAAAAAAGTCTCTCTCGATGCTTCCGTTTCCTTTGAATTATTTTCGCAAAGACCAACAAATTATCATGAAGAAAATTATTTAGAACCTCTTGTGTAGTTGAGAGAGACGAACGTTGTTTTTATTCTGGGAAACATTTTCAGTGTTTAACGTGTAAGCTAAGTGATTGTGTGATTATACAGAACTTGCAGAAGACCGTTTTTACTCGAAATTGAGATGACCAGGGGTTTTAGAGGAAAGACAAGGAAATTGCGAATCACGTTTCTGTAGGTTTGTCGTTTTTAAGTCCCAAGTCCAAATTCGCGAAGACGTTATTAATATCACGCGCTGGAAGTAAGTTTTTTTCATGCTCAGTGCGAGATGCATGTCGGCGATCTTGATGATCTCAGATTTTATTTGTACTTGTGAATAATATTTTAGTAGAAATAAAGGCGTATTTACTATACTTTTGGATCGCGCGGCGACATTGTAAATACTCACGACAACTCGATGATTGTGTTTCAAAATGGCTACATTGCTTAATTGTATATAAACGAAAAATCTCAACTAATCACAGCTAGATAATGGTGTTAGTGAAAATTCGTCTTTGCCGTTAGAAACAATGGTTTGCCGGTCGATGATTTCGAATCGGCATCATCGAGCTGCGAAGAAAGCTTCCTTGTTATCCATCGATAACCAAGTTCTGTTAATTTATTTTTAATACACCGCCTTTTTGTTATTAAGTATTACTACGTATTTATTGTGCTCTCTTTCATTTTGATAGGTTTACTGTTTAACCGAGTATACGTAAACGTCTCTAGGTCGCGAATAGATTGAAACCCAACCGCGCAATTTTCTTGTGTCAACACGCTGCATCTTTTTTTTGAGAAACAACTTTTGCCTTCGGTGCAAGCAAAGCGGTGCCACTTTTGTAGTTTTATTTATTGTCCGCACATTCCACGATGCTGTGCCGTCGACGATTTTAAGTTCCCTTCTTCTCTTAGCTATTGGCACCGATGCACCGGAAGTGTCGGCTTCTTGATTTTCAAATTATGACCTGAGATTTGAATTTGAATTGAGTGAGGAATCGAGCGAAGAAATAGAGGCGAAGTCTTCAATATCTCGGTCTTTCGTAACTTATAGATCGTTTTACTCTCATAACCAATCTGGATAATAGAAATTTATCGTGTAAAGTGTACAGAATCAACCGGATTCTCTGAAATGTGTTTAATGATTTGATATTTGCGTACAATAGGTGTAGATATTTTTATATATTGTACTATGAAACGTGAAACGAATACGTGAATGAATAAAAAAAAATAAGAACATTCTGTTTGCAAGTTAAATTCCGATTTTTCACTTTTAATCCACCTTTCTTTTTCTTCCAATTTAAGGGGAGGGGGCAGTAAAAGTAACGTTACGAACTTAGATAACGTTTAGTAGGATTCCTGATTATAAATTTTAACCAAATTTGCGAATTTTGTGAAAGACAGCCCTGCAACGATACAGTTAAAAAATAACTTAATAAGTTTGAAAATAATTTTCATATTTCAGGATTCACACTCTTTCCCCTATTCCCCTCTTTTTTCCCCTGTTTTCAAGAAACTTCCTCTTTTTCTCCTTTTTTTCGCTTAAATGTGAACTGAATTAATATAAATCAATAAGAAAATCAGATTATTTTTCTTGAAAATGCAACTATTTAACTAAAAAATCATATTTTTTGGTTCAAAATTCAACTAATTGGTTGAAAGTTGAACTATTCCATTTTTTTGACTATTCATCTCTGGTTGAAAATTGATCTTTTTTATTTCAAAATTAAACTTTTTGGTTAAAAATGGTAAAAAATGTTGTTGAAAATTCGTTTGGTTAAAAATGATTTTTTATCTGAAAATTTAATTATTTCATTTTTGGTTGAAAAGTTATCGTTTATAAGTTGGAAATTAAAATTCAACTATTTGGTAGAAAATTCATGTATTTTGTTGAAAATTCGTTTGGCTAAAAATGAATTTTTTTATATGAAAATGTAATTACTTCATTTTTTATTGAAAATCTATCGTTTATACGTTGAAAATTAAACTATTTGGTAGAAAATGCATGTATTTTGTTGATAATTCGTCTTTTTGCGTAGAAAAATAAACTTATTTGTTGAAAATTCATCTATTTGGTTGAGAATTTAACTATTGTGTTGAAAATATGTCTTTTTTTCGTGGAATTAAACTGGTTGAAAATTATTTTTTTTAATTGTAAATGTAATTATTCAATTTTTGGTCGAAAACATTTTTTTCCTCAGTTGAAAATTCATGTATTTCATTGAAAAATCGTCTTTTGGTAACAAATTAATCTTCTTGGTTGAAAATTCAATTTTGTAGGTTAAAAAATCAGCTATTATTTATTAAAAATTCAACTATTTTGTTGAAAGTTTAATTATTTGGTCGAAATTCAACTGTTATTTTCAAAAATCTTCCTTTTTGATTGAAAAGTCATCTTTTTTCATTGAAAATTCATCTACGTTGTTGTAAGTTGAGCTACTTTGTTAAAAATTCACTTTTTTAAGATTCACTTGTTTGGATGAAAATCTAACTATTTTGTTGAAAATTTGTTTTCGTTTGGTTAAAAATGAATTTTTCATCTGAAAATTTAATTATTCCATTTTTGGTTAAAAATGTATCGTTAATAAGTTGAAAATTTAATTATTTGGTAGAAAATTCATCTATTTTGTTTAAAATTTATGTGTTTTGGGTAGAAAATTAATATTGCTTGTTGAAAAATCGTCTTCTTGGTTGAGATTTCAACTATTTTAGGAAACAAAATTTTTTGATTGAATTCAACTGGTTAAAAATTATTATTTTTTAACTGCAAATTTAACGATTCCATTTTTTGTTAAAATTGATCGTTTTTAGCTGAATCTTTTTCGCTTTAAAACTCAACTGTTTTTCGAAACATTCGACTTTTTACTTGAAGACTTAATTCTTTTTTTGAAAATTCGTCTTTTTGTTGATTTTGTTGAAAATTTTAATATTTGATTAAAGTCATCTTTTTTGGTCGAAAGTTCAACTGTTATTTTGAAAAATTGTCCTTTTGGATTGAAAATTCATCTTTTTATTGAAAATTCAACTACACTTGGTTGTAAGTGAAACCACTTTATTAAAAAGCCATTTTTTTACGAATCAATTGATTGAATGAAAATTTAACTATTTTGTTGAAATTTGTTTTCGTTTGGTTCAAAATCTATCGTTTATAAATTGAAAATTTAATAATTATTTGGTAGAATATTCATGTATTTTGTTTAAAATTTGTCTTGCGTAGAAAATTAATCTTGTTTGTTGAAAAAAAAACATCTTTTTGATTGGGATTTCAACTATTTTGTGGAAAATTCCTCTTTTTGATTGAATTCAACTGGTTCAAAATTCTTTTTTTTCCCCTGAAAGTAAGTACTTTTTCATTGAAAAGTCTACTATTATATTTTTGGTTCAGAATCCATCTCTTTTGGTTCTAAATTTCATTATTTGATTAAAAAGTCAACTATTTGATCGAAAAGTCATCTTTTTCGGTTGACGATTCATCTCTTTGGTTAAAAATTTAAATATTTTGTTGAACATTAACCTTTTTATTAAAATTTAAACTGTTTTATAGGTTTTGTAGTAAATACGCCTTTTTGGCTTGAAAATTCCACAATTTGGTTGTAATTTTTTTTTGGCTGAAAAATCTTCTTGGTTGCAAATTTGTCTTTTCGGTTTGGAACTTCATCTCTTTTGGTTAAAAATGCAACTGTTTGGTTGAAAATGAGCCCGCTTTAGTTGAGGTTTTTCTTCAACTATTACATTTTTTGTTGAGAATTCATCTTTATTCATTGAAAATTCAACTACTTGGTTGAAAGATGATCTTTTTTTTCCGCAAACTTTGTTAAACAATCATTTTTTTAAGATTCACCTGTTTGGGTGAAAATATAATTATTCCATTTTTGGTTCATAATTGATCATTAGTAAGTTGAAAATTCAAGTTTTCGGTAGAAAATTAATGTATTTTGTTTTAAATTCGTCTTTTTGTGTAGAAAATTAATCTTGTTTGTTGAGAAATCATCATTTTGATTGAGATTCAAACTATTTTGTGAAAAATTCTTCTTTTTCTGATTGAATTCAACTGGTTCAATATTATTTTTTTTCTGTTGAAATTTAATTTTTCAAACTAAAAGTTTAACGTTCCATTTTTCTTTTTAATTAATTTTTTTAGCTGAAAATTCAACTATTTCGTTGAAAATTCATCTTTCTTGATTGAAAGTTACCTTTCTGTTCAAATTCATCTTTTTCGCTCAAAAACTGAACTGGTTTTTAAAACATTCGATTTTTCAGCATGAAAACTTAACTCTTTTGTTCATAATTCGTCTTTTTGCGTAGAAAAATAAACTTCTTTGTTGAAAATTCATCTATTTGGTTGAGAATTTAACTATTGTGTTGAAAATATTTCTTTTTTCGTGGAATTAAACTGGTTGAAAATTATTTTGTATTTCTTTTGAAAATTATTATTTTTAATTGTAAATGTAATTATTCAATTTTTGGTCGAAAACATTTTTTTCCTTAGTTGAAAATTCATGTATTTCATTGAAAAATCGTCTTTTGGTAACAAATTAATCTTCTTGGTTGAAAATTCATTTTTGTAGGTTAAAAAATTAGCTATTATTTATTAGAAATTCCACTATTTTGTTGAAAGTTTAATTATTGGGTTAAAGTTATTTTTTTGGTCGAAATTCAACTGTTATTTTCAAAAATCTTCCTTTTTGATTGAAAAGTCATCTTTTTTCATTGAAAATTCAACTACGTTGTTGTAAGTTGAGCTACTTTGTTAAAAATTCACTTTGTTAAGATTCACTTGTTTGGATGAAAATGTAACTATTTTGTTGAAAATTTTTTTTAGTTTGGTTAAAAATTAATTTTTTCATCTGAAAATTAAATTATTCCATTTTTGGTTAAAAATGTATCGTTTATAAGTTGAAAATTTAATTATTTGGTAGAAAATGCATGTATTTTGTTTAAAATTTATGTGTTTTGGGTAGAAAATTAATATTGCTTGTTGAAAAATCTTCTTCTTGGTTGAGAATTCAACTATTTTCGGAAAAAAATTTTTTTTATTGAATTCAACTGGTTAAAAATTATTTTTTTCAACTGCAAATTTATCGATTCCATTTTTTGTTAAAATTTATCGGTTTTAGCTGAAAATTTAACTATTTGGTTGAAAATTCATCTTTCTTGATTGAAATTTACCTTCTTGTTGAAAATTCATCTTTTTCGCTCTAAAACTCAACTGTTTTTCGAAACATTCGACTTTTTACTTGAAAACTTAATTCTTTTTTGGAAATTCGTCTTTTTGTTGATTTTGCTGAAAATTTTAATATTTGATTAAAGTCATCTTTTTTGGTCAAAAGTTCAACTGTTATTTTGAAAAATTGTCCTTTTGGATTGAAAATTCAACTACACTTGGTTGTAAGTGAAACAACTTTATTAAAAAGCCATTTTTTTACGAATCAATTGTTTGAATGAAAATTTAACTATTTTGTTGAAATTTGTATTCGTTTGTTTCGAAATCTATCGTTTATAAATTGAAAATTTAATTATTTGGTAGAATATTCATGTATTTTGTTTCAAATTTGTCTTGTGTAGAAAATTAATCTTGTTTGTTGAAAACAAAAAACATCTTTTTAATTGGGATTTCAACTATTTTGTGAAAAATTCCTCTTTTTGATTGAATTCAACTGGGTCAAAATTCTTTTTTTCTCCGTGAAAGTAAGTACTTTTTTATTGAAAAGTCTACTATTATATTTTTGGTTCAGAATCCATCTCTGTTGGTTCTAAATTTCACTATTTGATTAAAAACTCAACTATTTTATTGAAAAGTCATCTTTTTCGGTTGAAGATTCATCTCTTTGGTTAAAAATTTTAATATTTTGTTGAACATTAACTTTTTTATTACAATTTAAACTGTTTTGTAGATTTTGTAGTAAATACGCCTTTTTGGCTTGAAAATTCCGCAATTTGGTTGTCATTTTTTTTTTACTGAAAAATCTTCTTTGTTGCAAATTTGTCTTTTCGGTTTGGAACTTCATCTCTTTTGGTTAAAAATGCAACTGTTTGGTAGAAAATTAACCCGCTAGTTGAGGTTCATTGAAAATTCAACTACTTGGTTGAAAGTTGATCTACTTTGTTAAACAATCATTTTTTTAAGATTCACCTGTTTGGGTGAAAATATAAGTATTCCATTTTTGGTTCATAATTGATCGTTAGTAAGTTGAAAATTCAAGTTTTTGGTAGAAAATTAATGTATTTTTTTTTTAAATTTGTCTTTTCGGGTAGAAAATTAATCTGGTTTGTTGAAAAATCATCTGTTTGGTTGAGGTTTCAACTATTTTGTGAAAAATTCGTCTCTTTTTGATTGATTTCAACTCGTTCCAATTTTTTTTTCTGTTGAAAGTTAATTTTTTTAACTGAAAATGTAACAATTCCTTGTTTTGTTAAAAATGTATCTTTTTAGCTAAAAATTTAATTATTTGGTTGAAAATTAATCTTTCTTGATTGAAAGTTACCTTTCTGTTAAAAATTCATCTTTTTCGCTTTAAAACTCAACTGTTTGTTTTTGCACAGAAAATTAACCTTTTTTATTGAAAATATATCTATTTGGTTCAGGATTCAACTATTTTGTTAAAAAATTGTATTTTTTCGTGGAATTAAACTGGTTGAAAATTATTTTGTAGTATTATTAAAAATTAATTTTTTACATTGAAAATGTAACTATTCAATTTTTGGTTGAAAACTTATTTTCTTTAGTTGAAAATTCGTCTTTTGGTAGAAAATCAATCTTCTTCGTTGAAAATTCCTTTTTTTAGGTTAAAGAATCAGGGATTATTTGTTAAAAATTCAATTATTTTGTTGAAAGTTTAAATATTTTGCTCAAGTCATCTTTTTTGGTCGAAAGTTCAACTGTTATTCTGAAAAATTGTCCTTTTGGATTGAAAATTCATCTTCCTTGGTTGAAAATGAACTTTTTCGAACTCTCTCAAAACGCGAAAAAATGCAGAATAAACGTGAAATTTTAGGCTATTTTGCATCTAATATTCTTTTATGATAATTCTCATTTAAATAATTTATGATAATGTCTCTAACCATTCCCTTTCTTCTTACAACTGTTCCCTCATCTAAATTCTTGGGACTTGGCACTGTAAGAGCTTAAACTAGAAGTCAAGAAAATTAAATAACAACCGCCATTTATTGCTGACAAACAGTTCATCATAAGCCTATTACAACTAAATCAAGGTGCAACACTCTAGGAGCTCTTTTTAGTATTCTTTCCAGTATTCTTTTCTTCTCCAGGAATTTCGATGCTATCTGGGGTTCTCTTTCCACGGTTATAGTTGAAGTCGTAATCGGCATAACTGGCCCAGAACGGTGTAGGATCTCTTGGAGTACTTCCGATTGGACCGTGTCTACGTTCCCAAATCATGCGATGTTTTTGTTTCATCAAAGCTCCTTTTGAGTGTGGATTTACGCCCAAATCTCCATCTGCAAATAACAGTTTCACATATTCTGAACAAAATATTTTATGCATCGAGATAAAAGTATTATTTCATATATGACCTAGCCTTAAAAATAAGGATGTAATAAAAAGCAATACATGAAATTAATTTAGAACTAAACAGGCTGAATAAATATGATTGTATAAGATCTAGAATCTAGATTAGGGGCCGTACTTAAATTACGTAACGGATTATAGGCCCTCTCCAAGAATGCCCCTCCCCCTGTAAAGAACCGCAACATAATACCCCCCCCCCCAGGGTCTTTTATAAACGGAATATAACAATATTTCAGATACAAATTAAAAAATTTTAAATTTATTTATTTGAAACAAAAAAATGACTACCATAAAGGATTACTTTTTAACAAAATAATTAATTTTTCAACAAAATAATCGAATTTTCGAACCTAAAAAGTTGAATTCTCAACAAAAAAGTATAACAGTTGATATTCCAAACAAAAATGATGAAATTTCATTTTAAGAAAAATGAATTTTAAAACCGAGAAGACGAATTTTCAACAAATAAAGATTTTTCAGTCATGAAAGAAAAAAAAGTTCATCTAAACTGTTGAATCTTCAAGCCAAAAGACGAATTTTCTGTACAAACATTGAATTTTCAACCCGAAAATATGAATTTTCACCAAAAAAATTAATTTTCAACATAATAATTACATTTTCAACCAAAGAGATACATCTTTATTAAAAAAAAATCAATTTTCAACAAAGTAGGTCAACTTTTGCCCAAGCAGTTGAATTTTCAATTAAAAATATTAGTTTTCAACAAATTAGTTAAACTTTCAACCAAAGAGATGAATTTTTAACAAAAAATATGAATCTTCAAAAAACAAAAATAATTTCTTAACAAAGTGGTCCAACAAAAATTTTTTAAACAAAATAGTTGAATCCTCAAGCAAAGAAGATTAATTTTCAATCAAATAGTTGCATTTTTATCAAAGAATAATTCAATTTCTACTAAAACAGATGAATTTTTAAATCAAAGAGACAATTTTTTAACAAAAAAAATAGTTGCATTTTCATCCAAAAAAGATTTCAATTTGATTTTTCAACATCCAAATATGAGTTTTAAACAAGAAGGAAATTTTCTACTAAGATACTTGAATTTTCAACCCAAAAAGACAAGTTTGTTATAAAACAGTTTAATTTTCAAACAAAAAGCATGACTTTTCATCCAAAAAAGATTTTAGTTGACTTTTCAAGACTAAAATGTGAATTTTAATCAAAAAGTACGTTTTCTACGGAAATAGTTGAATTTTAAACCCAAAAAGACGAATTTAAAAAAAAAAAAGACAGTTAAATTTTAAACCAGAAGGAATGACTTTTTAACAAAATTATTGAATTTTCAAACAAATAATAACCATAGTCAATTCGAAGACCAGAATCTTAAACTTGTAACTTTTTTAACGTAGAATTTTTTATAAACGGAATAAAACAATTTAAAATTAAAATTGCAAAATTTCAAATTTATTCTTCTTGATAGTTATAAGAATTACCTGACTTTCGCAAGATTTTTTTCAAATCCCTGACTTTACCAATAAAATTCCCTGACTTTTTAAAAAATTGTTGCTGGTTAGGTTCGTTTTTCACTCATCAGGTTTCTTTGACGCGTAAAGTTAAATTCACATTCATTTTCTGTACAATTACTGCGAGTTATTTGTTTCATTTGCGAATTTTCAAAAATTACGTACATGGATAAAGCCCCCCCCCCCCCCTCCATTGAACATCGTAACAAAATCTGTCGACCGTAATTTAAGTACGGTCCCTTAGAGAAAACGACAACTTACACTTTGAAAACCAAGCACCAGTAGCTTCTTCGTACATATCCAAAAGGGGTTGACATCTATCTTTCTCTTCGCCTTGATAAAGCACACAATTTTCGTATCTGTGCCTCAGAATATCGAGAATCTCACTGTCTCTCAGTCTAAATAAAAAATCAAAAAACAAGAATTCTTAAATTATATTAATTTCCAGCTTACAGGAAGCATTATTGGCCTAATATTTGGAATCATAGTTCTAAATGCCTCAAATATTAATTTTTCACAGTTCGAAAACTTGTTTTGAACTCCAGAATTTGAAAATGTGCAATCTGAAATTCTTATTAGAAGCTTCAAACATAAAATTGCGGTTTCCAAGGAATATTATTGGACATAATAAAAACATAAGGAAATTATCAAAATTAAATTCGTCGAACTTTGCAGCCTTTAGTTTTTTCTATATCAAAAATAGTCAATCTGTACCTATTATCTGGAAATTGGAAGATTTGGATCTGGGAAACCTGGTATGCAAGGAACTTGTGGATAAAGACAAATTTTTTTTATCTTTCTGAAAATAATTATTGGTGACACATAAAGGATGCAATTTACAAAAAAAGAAGGAATTTCAAGAATATAAAGTTATTGAATGCGTTTTTAAATTAATTGTTTAGTGAACAAACAAGGTAAGATTAATTTTAATCGATTATTTTTTTAAAACAAAAACAAACTTACTTGTCTCTTCTGAACTGTTCATCAGCTTCAAAAACGCAAACTCGATCATCGGTGTAACATTGGTCGACAGTAGGAACTCTGCGAAACTTCTGGTGGTACCACGGGTAATCCTTTTGGTTCGGTTCCACAATTTTTTCTTTAAAATATACAAATTATCAAAATTTATTAAAAAAAACAATCTAAAATAGATACAAAGGTAACAAAATACTAAAAAAATGCACTAATAAAAGCATAGACGATTTCAATTTGAAAGCTCAAGAAGCAATTTCAAAAAAGGCATTTGTTTACTTATTATCTAATTATTATTTCTGCGCTCTCGAATGTTACCACAAAATACCAAATTAAAAACAAATTTGACAAATTAAAAATAAGGGTCACTTTGGGTGTCATAACCTAAAAAAGTGATTAGATAATACCTCGGAAAAAGGTGACAGGTCCGTCGACCATGTTGTACATGGTCAACATAAAACGTTCTAAAGAATTTCGCCCTTCCATTTTTGCAAAGTAATTATCAAAACACACGGAAAAAAAGGACTTTAATCGCGAATTTGTGTTTCTCCAGCCGACGAAAGAACTCGCCGCTGGTCGCGCGCTCGTACGTTCATTTTCCGAACTACATTTTAAGGTTCCTGGTGCCATGCACCTTTACACTATTTTTGTACTTCTGATTCGGCTTTTTGTATTGTTTTTTCTTCTTTGTAGTAAGCAAATTTATTTCATTGTTTCCTAAACAATATATACATTAGATGTCTTCAACAGATGAAGCAATATTTTCTACTTTCTAATCACTTTTACCTCTTTATTTTAATTGTATATCTAGAGAATTTGCTCTTTCTAGTTACATTTTGTTGGCAGACCTGTCGGCGCCATTCTGGTATAAAAGCAGATTTCACCATGAGCTAACCTCCATTTTCTTATAAACCAGTGCGATGGTAAGTAAGCTTCACGGAAGTTCATATTTCATCTTCTTCAATCCTCTTTTATCACTTGCATCCTTATTAATTTTATAAAACAAACACAAGATTCCCTCATTGTTCATATTCCTTATTAACTATATCGTTATATTTTTTAAATCCAAGTTGTGGTAGATTCCAAATTCCTAAACAAAAATTGATTGTCCCTTTCACTCTGATAGAATCCATATGATTATTAATATTCCTCAACTCAATGATGATTTAGATAATTATGTTTATGGTTTTAACTGATAAACCGTGAAGATACTATTCTAGGGCGGTCTGAGCAATTTTTTTGATAAAAATATATATTTGTGCCACGTGTCGATGGAGTCTAATGGTGCCGATTTTCCGGACTTTGTTTTTAGTCGCACAGAAAGTTCAGTGCACCGCGACATGGGTCCATGGGATTCTACCCCAAGAAGAGGTCAAGGCGTCATCGTGGAAAGGTAAAGGCCTTCCCCAAGGATGATCCTAACAAGCCGGTGCATTTGACGGCTTTCGTCGCCTACAAAGCTGGTATGACCCACGTTGTGAGGGAAGCCGATCGACCTGGTTCAAGTGAGTTATTTTTTTGTAATTGCTAATTCATTTTTTACAAGCTGAGCATCTAAAATTACGTTAATTTGGAGTTGGAAAAGTGGGCGCACGTGTTTAAAATTATTTCCGCAGTAATTATTGTTTGCATATTTAATTTAATGTTGTGTGTTATAACTCAGGGTGTCTATTCACCTGGATTTGTCGGGGAATTTTTATGTACCTAGAAAAGCTTGGAAATTTGCGGGAATGTATTCAAGAACGTACTTAATTTTTTTAAAGTTGTAAAATTTAATAACAATGTTTCGTTTGTAACAGTAGCTTTATATTACTGGATTTAACTATTTTGTTGAAGTTTCTTTTTTTTTGTAAATTATTTTTAACTGAAAATTCAACTATTCTATTTTTGGTTGAGCATTAATATTGTTGTTTGTTATATTTAGTTGAAAATTCTTCAAGTGTTTGGTTGATAGTGCAAAGTGCATGTATTATATTGAAAATTCGTTCATTTTGGTGAAAAATTAATCTTCTTTGTTAAAAATTCATGTTTTTGCTTAAAAAGTGATGAGTTTGATTGAAATTATTCCTGTCTTGACTGAAAAATCTTTCTTAGTTGAAAATTCATATTTTTTGTTCAACATTAACTGGTTTTGTTTTTAAAGTTCAAATATTTTTGCTTGAAATATCTTAAAGTTTTTTGTTGAGAATTCATTTTTTCAGTATGACAATTCAAGTACATACTTTGTTGAAAGTTACTCGTGTTTCATTGTTTTTGTGTGTGTTGAAAATTCTATTTTCTATTGCAAATTTAGTTTTTAATTGCAAATTGAACTATTCCTGTTGAATATTCCATCATATTAGCTGAAAATTTATTATTTTGGTTAAAGAGTTAACTATTTTATTGAAAATTGTTTTTCCTTTTGTTGAAATTCAATTTTTGTAACTGAAACTTTAATTTATCCATTTTTGGTCGAAAATTAATCTTTTGTAGTTCAAAGTTTAATAATTCGGTTAAAAATTCATGTTTTTTATTGCAAAATCGTCTTCTTTGTAGAAAATTCATTTTTTTTTACTGAAAATTAATTTTTTAGTTAAAAATTTAGCTTCCATTTTTTGTTGAAAATTGATCTTTTTGAGTTCAAAATTCAACTATTTGGTTAAACATTCACCTATATTGTTGAAAATGCAATATTTTTCCTTTAAAAGTAAGGAATTTCAAGAGTCCTGAACTGAATTCAATACAGTACCCACATTAATTTTACTTAAATTTGCACTGAATTTGAAATATATTAAGTTAAAATAAAAGTTTGTTTGAGTTATTATTCAAATTTATGGACATTTATGTATCTACAGACTAAAATGAACATTATTTATAATAATAAACTCACCAAATTGTATACACGCTCCAAGTCGATTGTTTTACAAAGCGATATATTTAAATGGCTTTGTAATATGAAAAATTATACATGTATATAGTAGTTCGAAATGTTTAACGGCATTAGACATTTTATTTTGTATCTATAGACTTCATTCGTCAAGTTTATTTTTGTGCAGCAAGTATCGACACTTTTACCAATGCCGGATAGGCGAAAGCTAGTCCGGCATTAGTAGCGGTTCCGGAGCTGCTTGATTTTGTGCGGTATATTCCAAACTGCAGTGTCGGAAAATGATTTTGTCCACCACTTGTGGGAGTGATAAGAGCACGGCATATTCCTTAAACTTTTTGTAGTCCATTGGGCAATGACAATGAGATAAACCATGTCTGGCACAATTATTTAAAAGCCAAAGTTCAGATTTATGTTTGTATTAAATATAATTTAAACCATAGCTAAATGAATTCTACTTTTCTTTGCAGAGGTCAACAAGAAGGAGATCGTCGAGGCTGTCACGATTTTGGAAACTCCACCAATGATCGTCGTCGGTGTTGTCGGTTACATCGAAACCCCACATGGTCTTCGGGCTCTAACCACCGTTTGGGCAGAGCATCTTTCTGAAGATTGTCGCAGACGTTTCTACAAAAACTGGTAAAAGACCCTTCCTAATCCGAATTTTAACTTCATACTTTATTTGTGAAATTTTGATTTTGCCGTTATTTATTATTAATAATAAATAACGGCAAAATCGAAATAATTATCTCACAAATACTTTTATATTATATCATAAATATGAAAACAAAAAAGCTTAACTAGCTCCGTCTTAAGCTCTCCGCTCGCAAGATGAGAGTAAATCGGAAATCAGCCCCCGAAGCTTGACTTCGTAATTTGGCTGCTCCGAAATTGCGTTCGGTCTCCGCTCTTTTAGATGAGACCGGCGTGTTTCGTGTTAGGGCCACAAAGCTAGATGGACACATCGTTTTTGCGCAGGTACAAGAGCAAGAAGAAGGCTTTCACCAAGGCCTCCAAAAAATGGCAGGACGATCTTGGTCGCAAATCGATCGAGAAGGACTTGAAGAAAATCGTCAAGTACTGCAAAGTCGTTCGCGTCATTGCCCACACTCAGGTATATATCATTTTCATATTATAAGAAATATATCAGTCGACGCTTTTGCCAGTGTTGGATAGGCGAAAGCTAGTCTGGCATTGGTAGCGGTTCCGGAGCTGCTTGATTTTGTGCGGTATATTCCTAACTGCAGCGTCGAAAAACAATTTTGTCCCCCACTTCTGTGGGAGTGATAGGAGCACGACATATTCCTTAAACTTGTTGTAGTCCATTGGACAGTGACAATGAGATAAACCATGTCTGGTACATCTTTTTTGAAAATTAATGCTTTATTGTTTAAATATCGCTCCGAAACGTTTAGAGGTTTACTAACATGTATTTTTCTTCTGCAGATGAAACTCCTGAGGCAAAGACAGAAGAAGGCTCACATCATGGAAATCCAGTTGAACGGTGGAACCATCGAACAGAAGGTCCAGTGGGCTCGTGAACATTTGGAGAAGCCAGTTCCAGTCAATAATGTTTTCGCAACTGATGAGATGATCGATGTCATCGGTGTGACTAAGGGAAAAGGATACAAAGGTATTATATTTGTTCTTCGAACCAAATATGTTTGAGATTCCTTTTTCTTTGGACTATATGATGAAAAAACATGATGTGCATCGTCTGATTACTTTGATGATACAATCATGCTGCCTTCCTACTGACGTCCTTCATAGCAACGAGCTATGAATCAGTTTACGCTTTTCCTTTTGTGTACGTTCTTCATGTTCGAAAACTAATAATTTGGTTTCTTTCAAGGTGTCACGTCCCGTTGGCATACAAAGAAACTCCCGAGGAAGACGCACAAGGGTTTGAGGAAGGTTGCTTGTATTGGAGCCTGGCATCCAAGCAGAGTTTCCTTCACAGTCGCCCGTGCTGGTCAGAAGGGTTACCATCACCGAACGGAAATGAATAAGAAGATCTACAGAATTGGACAGGGAATCCACACCAAGGACGGAAAGGTAAAAATTTTTAAAATCTATTTCAGAAATTACATTCAAATTTAGCTACGATATTCTTGGAAATTAAAAAAAGAACGAGAATCTAACGATCAAATTTGTACATAAAACTCTTACACGTCTCATTCGAGAAATAGTGCCTCGACTTGAATTAGTCTTCTGCTTTTGTGGGAGAATTAATTTAATCCATTCATAGAGGCTAGAGCAAAATGGCTTGTAAATAGTTCCTGATGATTGTTCAATATTCTTTGGGGCTCCCGAGCAAGCGACATAAATAATTTTGAAAAGTTTTTCTTGTACGAACGAGAATCTTTTTATTATTTACGTCGTTGGGTTTTTATATTCAATTTAATTTATTAAGTGATTCTTTTTTTTTCAGATCGTGAAGAACAATGCATCGACCGAGTACGACCTTACGGAGAAGACCATCACACCCATGGGAGGTTTCCCTCATTATGGTGAAGTCAACAACGACTTCATCATGCTCAAGGGATGCTGTGTTGGACCTAAGAAGCGTGTCATCACTCTCAGAAAGGTAGGTTTATTTAAAAATGTCGGAAATATACGAAATGATTCAATGCTAGAATGATGAATACAGAATAGAGCCAAAAAATATTCTTTATGAGAAACCAAGTGATATTGAATGATAGGCCTGATGCGTTGAGAATAACAAATTTAAAGATTTAATTTGAGTAAAATGATGGTTAATGGTTGTTTTTTCTTTCAGTCCCTCCTGGTTCATACGAAGCGTGCTGCTCTCGAGAAAATCAATCTCAAGTTCATCGATACCAGCTCCAAATTTGGACACGGTCGCTTCCAAACTGCTGCCGACAAGGCTTCCTTCATGGGTCAACTCAAGAAGGATCGCATTCGCGAGGAACAAGCAGCAACCGCCGCTGCTCCTGCTGCTGCGGCCGCGCAGTAATTGTACTTTTTGTATGATTGAAACAATAAAAAATGTAAAAATTCTAAGCAGGTTGTAGATTCCTTTATAAACCTTTGTTTTAGTTCTTAATTTTCACATCTAGTTTTCTTAAAAGAAAAGAAGTTTCGAGAGTATGAAAAATTTGATGATAGTCAGTAAACAGTCGAACCTTTAGAATTCAAATGATTGCAATGAAAGTTCTTTTAATTTTAAGTTATCAATTTTTAGTGATACGATTACTCGAAGCGAAAAAAGATTTTTACCTCAACATGTCTTCGAAGGCAGATGCTATCAATTTAAAGAACTAATTTCGGGATTGTTTGATTTGCAAACAGTTCCAAGGTTTTCTCCAATCTAGATGTTCGTAAACGTAGACGTGGAATTTTAAAACCGGGCTTCTATTATAGCACACCTGTTATATAATTATTTTAATGTTTCCTACAGATTTCGCCGGACTAAAGTTATTATTTTTCAAGTAAACGTGATACTTTGAATCAAACAATTTTTTTTACAAAGTATTTCATTAATTCTACAACTAAGTTTTGAGTTATTACACATTTATAACTATTCAAGATAAAATTTATTCTATTTTATTAAACTATACCGAATCTGTTTTATTTGATCTAAAATTCCTTAAATATCTACATGTGATTGAAAATTTTTATTTTTTGAAAATTGTTTTTACCTGAAAATGCGCCTTCCATTTTTGCTTAAAAATTTAGCTTTTTTAGTTGCAAATATTTTTTGTTTTTTCATATTGCATTTTTGAGAAATTAACCACTTTGGTTGAACATTAATTATCTTAACTGAAAATTTTATTCTTCCATTTTTGATTCCAAATTCGATATGAATTGTCACTATAAATGTTTAAAATAAATTTGGAAACAACCTTTTTTTGCATTAACGTCATTGATCTCCTAGGTGTAAGAGAATTGTGACATTGGGATTCTTTTAGCAACCCTGATATGATTAATGTTTTCCACTTACTTCATTCAAAAATCTGCGCAATAATGAGAAATTGAATTAAAAATTGTACATTAACTGAAAAATGAAAACTTACATGAATCCGGACAACTTTAATATTAAATTCATTGTTTATGATTTTAAAACATCAAAAAGAAAATTGAACACCTATTTTATCGAATTCGGTGATTGTGCAATCCAGAGCACTCCGACTGAAATTTAACATTTAAAATGAAGTATTAGAGTAATAAAAATGATACTAGTTACAAAATTTCCATTCAAAGGAGACGTAATTTTTTTACCCAATCCAAAATTTTAAAATTTAATCCTTTAAATTTTTGTAATTTTATACATTATAATAATTAAAAACATTGATAATTTTGTAAGAATTGGTAATAACACTGAATTGCTATGATTCAAATTTTAATCACGTAACACAAATTTTAAAGCCGTGGTTTTATTTTTCATACAAAAATTTTTCATTTGTTCATAGAATTATGTGGAAAGCTAACTCAGGCATTTTTCAATTCTGTAGAAATTTCAATTTAAAGTTAGTATACTTTAATAAATTTAATAGTTGAATTACATTTCAGTATTTAATTAGTAATTTATGTTTCATTCTTTATTTTATTATTTCTATGTATTCTTTTCAGTTGCTTGTAATGCTATAAAACTCCTTTTGAGTTCTTTTCACTTCCTTGAAATTTTCTGAATTTGTGGAATTTCCTGAATTCTGAGAATTTCCTCAGTTCCAAGGACTTCAAAATAATTCAGAAGAATTGAAGGAATTTCAGAGAACTCGGAATAATTAAGAATTCAGAAAAATAGAAGAAGTGTTCAGAGGATATTACATTTTTTATAATACTAAGTATCATTTTATAATCATATAATTTTATAGTAATAAATTATATTATATTTAATGACATCAGAATATTTTTGAAGATTTTAGAGGAATTGAGGGCAATTAGGAAATTCCATAAATTAAGAGAATGCAGTACATTAAAAAAATTTAGAATGTTCAAGGATTTCAAGAAATTCAGAGAAATCATGGATTTAAGATATTTCAAGCAATTCAGAGATTTTTAGAAATTAGTTAATTCAGAATATTCAAAGAATTTAGGGATTTCAGAATTGAAAGACTTCAGAGAATTTAGGGAATTCAGCGAATTTCAAATTTTTCAGAGCATTAATAGTCCAGGCATCTGGTACTTTTACACCGTATTAAGTAGATAATGCGCGTTTTTTTTTTGCAAAAACGGTTTATTGAGGGTTCCTGATGAAAATTCCAAGTTTTCTAGAAATGACTACCAAGCGTCCCGGAAATATTTTTGAAACAAGTTCCGAAAATCGTGTTTGCATAGACTGACCCGCCAATTGCATTTTAGAGCTAAATATTTAACAGCAAAATTAAACTAGAGGAAATTTTGAGAAAGTTAAAAAAATCATCCTATCTCCAATAAGTGCCGAGTTATGATTCTTTAAAAAACCCGGATTCTTTCAGAAAATAGGCGATAAGACCCAATTCTGAAATTTTGTATCTGTACTTTGGAACCTGTTAATTTTACGAATAAATGTTCTGGATTTTAATTAATTAGACGCAATTTCGAGTAATTCTAAACAAATGCAATGACCTAGCCCCAATAGGTCATAAGTTATGGCCTCCCAAAGTGGACCACTTTTGACCTATTTTTTAGGGCAAATTACTCGTGTTCAGTTTTTTTCAAAGTACTTCGACTTCCACTTAAGTAGCTTCTGGGTGAAGCATACGTAAAGTGGTGCTAGAAAAAAAGTTGCAGGACAGAAAATTATGCGCAAATATAAAAAAAAATATAATTTTCTAGTCTCCATCGATCAAGAGTTATGATTCTTTAAAAAAAAATAATTTGTTTGCTATTTTGAGCTATTTGTAGCCAATAAAGTTTTTCCCAAACCGCTTGTTTTGTACATATCCTACAGGAAAATGTTGAGAATATAAATTATAGAGGGCTAAATTTTGCGTAAAATAAATGTTTTCTTTATACCTCGGTCGAAAGTACGCAACTTTTGCACCTATTTTAGGGCAGAAAGTTAAAGATTTGTGCATCGGTAATGCCGCACATACGCCCTCTGTAACAGCGGGAGCAAAATTTTTTTTGATTTGCTCCTATACTGCTCTTATTACCCCGATTGCCATCAATCATTTGTTATTAAGTGTGTTTTGTTTACGCTGCTCATTTATAATATATAGTACTGAGATATCGTTTGAAAGTGACGTGTCTAAAATTTATTATTTAATTTTAAAAAAATTTGTTTGTTTAATGTAATTTGTTTTATTTTATTTGATGCCTGCCCCCCCCCCCCCCCCCCCCCCCGACCAGCAGCACTCGCTTACTCGTGCCGCAAATGTCGGGGGCAGGCATCATTTTTTTCGATACAATACATTTTAATTTAATATTTTTCCTTCGTACTTTCGACCGGCTATAAAGAAAAATATAGTATACACTACCCAGCTAACACAGTTACTAGTCCGAATAGTCACATAATTGTAACAAGATTAAAAAAACCAGTCACTGGTGACTTCCATGCTGGTCACCCAGTGACAATATATTTCCCACTCAAAGTAGTAACAAATTAGAAGCGAAGCAGGTAACATTATCCCGCCATTGTAATCACATGCTTGTA
>CAKNYM010053182.1:489412-503552 GCA_932195095.1 Andricus curvator | reverse complement strand
CATGTTATCATTCAGGAACCTTTCAGGATGGTAACAGGTTAGCTGGGTATTCCTTCATATAGAGAAACTTATTTGTTATAATATAAAATAAATTTTCAAATTATCAATTAATTTCTTAAACATTCATAGTCTTATGTCTCAAAGAAACCAACATTTAAAATTCACAACAACAAAATATTTAAATTGAATATTTTTTATATCTGTTAGAATAATATTTTAATTTACATCTTGCATACTGCATGCTGTATGTATTTAAATTTAAAAAAGCTCTTCAAAATTTTAAACTATGCACATATGCGTGTGAAATGAAACATTATTTTAACCGATAAAAAGATTAAATTTTTTTTCAGGAATATGTAACTTCGTTAATTTGGGAAATTACTCGTTTCAAGAACTTACTCATTTCGGAGTATTTTAATTTTTTTAATAACCATTTTCGGTATTTCTGTTTTTTTGTTAATTTAAAATTTCGGAAATTTTTATTTTTTGCTAATTTTCTGTTTCGGTAATTAAGTACATTTTCAGTAGTTTTCAACATTCGGGATTTTTCTTTTTTCGGCAAAATTATGTCATCCCGATGGTGAATTTCGAAAAATTATGATAAATTTGGGAAAACTCAGTTACAAATTTCTTAATTTTCAATTACAATTACGGAATTTTCTGCTACATTTTATGGAAACTTGTAACAAAAAAATTTTACGTGATTAAAAAAAAATCGGAATATTCAGCTACAAAATTCGTACATTTTAACTGTCGTTACGTGAAAGTATCGGAAATTTCGTAAGATTTTCCGTTACTTTTGTAACGTTATAACTTCGTAAATTTTAGAATACTTATAACCGGGTCAATTTACAGAATATACAATTACAGAATTTAGATTTTATATAAGAAAAATGATGGAATTATTATTTTTACTGATCTGTTTTGATTTATTTTCGGCTTCTTCTGCTTCCCGTATACTGTTAATCTTACTGAGTAAAGTGAGAAATAAATGTAACCAAAACAATACAGCAAGAATCATAATTCCATCCATTTTTTTATTTTAAATCTAAAAGATCTCATATTCCTGAATTTTGTAACTGTATATTTTGTAAATATGATATAATCTTCTTTAAGGCATACGACCGAAAATGTTTAAAACACGAATTGATATTTTTAAAATTTTATTTTGTGTTATAAGACACAAGTTTTTCTATATGAAGGTACGTAAGTACGTGTCTCATAGCTTGCCTCGGAAAACAATACATTCCAGCCCCAAGCCATTCTATGACATCACCAGGGTCAGACTGAATGATTTCATACGAAATCGGTCATTCGATCAATTTAATAAGACTGAAATTTATCTCCTTTTTTCTTTTTTTTCAGATCTGAAGCAAGAAATCCAAGTTCAGGAACGACGTCAGCCGGACAACGACAAGACAGCTGATCGAATTCGAAATATCGTCGACAGTAACAAACTTCAGGTTGAATTGGGGTCGCATACACCGCCCTCGAGCCCGGTTGCGCCTCAAAATATAACGCCAGTCAACTCGATAACGCCGCAAACTAAGAGTAAGATTCACTCAGCTATACGTAAAACCAAGCTTTTATTCACATACGCTGCTTCTAAGAGGAGATCCGCTGCCTCAGCAAAAAAATCTCCCTCGCGATCGGTAGAATAATTTAATTTAATCAGTTTAATTTAATCGATTTAATTTCTCCCTAATACATTTTGGAGATTTTTTTTTTCTCTTTTTTTACTGTGATTGACCCTTCATCGTGTACATAGTTTCTTTATGATCTCGATTACTTTATTTTATGACTTCTTTCGTGTCCAAAATGAGTTTCTATTATTTTATATTTTGTTGTCAATAATTTATGGAATTCGAATAAAGAAGTTTCTACCAAATATGATTTTATAGAAGACTCTGATTTGTAGCTTTTTTCAAACATTTTTTTACATTTTAATTAAGTCTTGAATAACCAAATTTGAATAAAATTACTGAATACAACTTTTTATTTCAGAGTTGATATTTTTGCGTCTCTTCTGAGAAAAAATGTCTACAGTTTCTCTGTGGATTATTTTTGGAAGTAATTAAAATCTTAGATTCCTTTTAATTCTAGAGATTCTTGAGACATTTTTTGTGCTTGGACGAATTTAAATAATTAAGTAACACTTCTCTTTCATATTTGCCATCAGTTGCAAATGGCGTGGGGGGAGTAATTGGCAACAACAATAATAACAACATGAACCCCCCATTGGCACCTTGCACGAGAATACTTGCCATGAACATGATTGGTGACCTCATGAGAAAAGTTGGGGTGAGTATAGAAATTCATCAAAAGATGAATCGATGTGTCTGAAATATATCCTCTCGTAAAAGGCACGCAGTTCTTTCGGCTTCAGTTCCAGCACGGCTTCTTCCTGTCAGGGATGGGCCGTATTTATTAATTGTCCACCCTTTCAATTAATTACTTATTTTATTTTTTTAATTGCAAATACTTAGTATAAACAAATATTATATTCTCATTTTTTCTTGTTTTTGTTTATATTTTATTTTTATTCAATTCAAAAGTTGAAACTATTATATTTTATCAGAATCTCGTCATTTTTTAAATATATTTAAAACCAATAATTTCTGTGCATGTTGTCAAGTTTGTTTTGTATCGAAGCTCGCGAAATTCGCTGGAATAAAATTCCTATTTTCTAAATTCGTAATTAGAGTTGATTTTTTTTAATTCGCCCATCCCTGGATATGACCACGTATATCTGCATTTAAAGTTGAAGAAAATCAAAACGTATTTTCGAATCTCGCATTAATTTTATTGAAATGCGATTGTTTAATTTGTTTTCTTTGAAACGAGGTTTCCCACTAATCCCTATGCATCGTTTTTGAATGTTTATGTTCTGTACATACCACATAATAACTTTCTGAAGTTTGGAATGATAATGTTTATGAATTCGAATCTACCGCAGCCTTTGTTAAGAAATCGCTGAGATTGCCGTAATCTTATTTTTCTTGATGTGTCGAGATTAATGTTTTTTTTTTAATCAAACATCGAGTTCTTTCGATTCTTTAATCGCTTTTAGCTCTGATTTCTTTTAAATGGGAATTCTTTACTGATATGTTAAAATTATAGACTTATTAAATGGAGCGTCCTTAAATATTGATGTTTTTAAATTGCAAAGCTTCCAAATTTTGTCGATTATAAATTTCAAGGCTTTTAAGATTGAACTACATAATCTTAAATCTCAAATCGTTTCAGTTTTTGACTCTTTGAATTTTAAAATTCGAATTTGATCGATTTCAAAGTTTAAAGAGTAATTTTAAATGCTGTAAATATTAAATCCTCCTAATTTCAAAGGCCTTCGTATATAAAATTTTTAAATATGGGCTCCTTAAATTTCTAAAAATTAAAAGATTTGTAAGTGGACTGTCATTATAAATTTGTAAGTTTTTTATTTTGTCAAAATTAGGTCTTCTAATTTTCAATTTTCTCAAATTTGTATAAAATAATGTACACCTAGAATTTCAAAAGTATTTTGATTTTTATAAATTACAAACACTTTCAAATTTAAAAACATTGCAATTTGGATTTTTCTAAATCTTAAAGCGTTTACATTTACATCTTTTTACAATTTTAAATAAAGATTTGAATTCTTAAATTCTTAGAGGATTCGAAATTTCATTTAAATCATTTGCAAGTTGAATTACTTTGAATTTTGAGATTTAAATTTTAAAAGCTTCTAAATTAGGATTTGGACGTTCTTGAATATAAAAATGATTTAAACTTGCACGTTGTAAATTTGAGCGCATGTAAGTGAGACTATATAAATTAGGAAGCGTTGAACTTTTTCTATTTCAATTTAAATACCTTATATTTTCGTTGCTTTTAAATTTGATTAGTGCCAGTTTCGAGGGTTTAAATTAAAAAGTGTTAAAATCTTCTAAATGACTAAGATATTTCGGAAATTATCAATATTTGCGAATTTCAAGTACTGCTCCTTCGAAACTTAAATGCTTTCTGATTTTCGTTTTTACTAAGTTTTCAAAAAAATCGAACCTGAACAGTTGTAACCCTTAAATCTTCCAAATTTTACTCTTTTCAATTTCAAGTTCAAAAATTGGAAAAGTGAGATTTTAAATTTAAACGCACATAATTTTTTTGCTTTCAAGATTTAATTTTCTATATTTTGAGACCTTCAAAATAGTTCAGATTCTAAATCAAGATATTTTGGTGATGCATCAAGAAATTATAAAACTTTAGAGCATCCAGTGACAAAAAATCCATTGGGACTTCTTTTCTTTTTTCCAGATCTGAATATTTCAAAAGTTTTTTTTAGTGCTGAAATCAATTTAGATTAAATCAGAGTAAAATAAATAAAAATTGAAAATCCCAGTGGATTTAACGAATTAAAAGCAAGCTCTTTCCCCATTTTTGTACCCGTTATTTTGGTAGTTAGTATGACGTAGCTGGTGTTTTGGTAGCTTGACAGGTGGGTCTGTATAGACTGTAGGAGGGTGAAGTGCTCATGTCCTGGTGGAAAAAAGACGAACCCCCCAGCGACTACAAAACCACAATCGGTTCAATTAGATGCATCGGTCCAGTGTATCAGGCAGCAACCTAAGCCAACCATTTGCTGACCGTTTGCACTACGACCCTCCCAACTTCCTTCGAATCAGGTTTTCATTTTGGTTTCAATTTTTTGTTTGCATGATTTTGCCTTTTGAAATCCAACCTTGTGTTCTTCCCCTAAAACTGCTGCGGCAAAAGCTTACAATCCAAATTCTACGTCTAATAAAAAATCTACTTATCTTCCTAACAATAATAACACCACGCTTTTGCAAAATTTACATTTCAAAATCCGGGTAATTAACTGCTGGATAAACGTGGTCATCTGTCGTTACTAATTGTAGATAGTTTTCGTCCATTTTTTGTAAAGAAGGTTTATATTTCGCCATTGAAGAGTCATTTTTTCTTCAATCTGAAATATTCATTATTTATAAAATAACTCAATTTCACGACGATTATTAATACATATTAATTTTTTATTTGATTTGGAGCGAATGGCTCTTCATATTAAAGTTTTTTTATAAATAAGAGTTTCAAAGCAGTTATGTTGTACTTTTCATTTTATGAAATCTATCTATTATATTTTTATGAGTTTAGGGGCAAAGAAGCCTTGTCAAATATCTGCTGAATTTTGTTATAATTTAATACTTTTATTTTAATTTAGATTTTTTAATTTTTTACTGTAATTATTCGGAATTCTATGTAGCTATTCTGGGAATATTTATTTCCTTTATAGAAAGAACAAAAAGTAAGTTTCTTTTATTTTCTGAATTTTCTATACAAATTTTTACATTGTTTTTGGAACTATGATCTTATTTGTTTTTTAAATGAAATTTTTAGAAGAAGATGAATGATATATTTTTTAAATACAAATAATGTAGATCTTTCGTAAACAAAAATGATCTATTCGGTAATCATTATTAAATTTATTATATTTTTAAAATACATTAAAAGTCAATAGTTTAATTAACTTAAAATAATTAAAAATAAGTAAAATAAAACTTTTGGATTCATAATCTAATAATAGAAATAATGTTTTCTTTTTTATATTTAATACAAATATTTTTATTACTTAAAATGTTAAAAATAGCAACGTTATAATTCGAAATGACTTATATTTCAAAACTTGAAATGCTTTAATGTTTAATTCGTTTAAATTTTATATCAAAAGAATCTAAAAAAAATTTCATTGAAATATTCCAATCCAAATAATTCTTCCTAATCAATTTATTAAAAATATATTCTTAGAATATTATAGAAATTCTGAAAATTCCAAGAAAAATTTCAAGAGCACTTTTGTTTTCTTTTTTCTGAGTTTATAAAACGTCCATCTCTCAAATCTATTACCATTTTTTAATTTCATTATGCTTTATCTTATACATCTTTCTTTTATAAACAATTTATTTCTAAAAAAAACCCTGAGAATTTGCCAATTAAATATGTTAAAGTCAATTTATAACAAAAAATCAAGTCTCGTATGTTTTCAACACAGCTTATTCTCGGAAAAAAAAAATAAAATTCTGACAATTTCTAGCTTCATTTTCGAATAATTCTTAGGCAAAATCAAGTATTAATCTTTTTTGCATTTTTAAAATACAGGCACTGGAGAATAAACTGAACACCTGTCGCAATGCCTCTCGGGAAGATCAAGCAGTTCGAGATCTCTACAGGTAACGCTTAATTAATTATTTAATTAATCAGGATTGATCCTTTTGTGTTCATGTGAAAAAGTCGTCCATTATAGCGATCCTCGATGCATGTTCTGTGATTGAAAATTATAAGTAATTAACGTCGAGACGCTTCCTCTGAAGCAAATTGTAAAAGCGAATCTCTCATTGAGAAACAAACCATCTATTTTTTCTTTTTAGATATTTTATTGTGCTTCCTTTTTTTAGTGATTATTACAATTTTAGATTCTTTTTATACAAGCACAACTGGCTGAATTTTAATTTTACTGGGAAAAGGGCACTGATTTCCAGAGCAGAAAAATTCTTTTTGTTTTTATCTTTAGATTTTTAATTTTAAATCGTATTTTCAGTTCAATTACAAAAATTGTTGTAAAATGGTTCAAAGGATTTTGAAATCTCAGCTCAGATTTTAAATTAAAAATAGATTTTTCAATAGCAAGGAGTACATGCAAATTAGTCAGTGCTTATTCTCTAATTTCTTTTAAGAAATCTGTAAAAAGTAGCTCTTTTAAGACTTTTATCCTTAAGTAAGCCTTTAGAAATTTTGAATAACTGATTGTATTTATTAACTCTAGTGTCTTTTGTCAGTTCTCTTGTCAGGGTGTCGACTCCGTCGAAATATTTAAAACGTTTAAAATTTTGTTTACTGATGGGCAGAAAGTTAAAGGCTCCCAAAATGATACAAGTTTGGACTGTTTTTTTAATTTTTAGATTCTTCTGAATTTGGGTGTCTTCTGCCTTAATAACTTAAAAGTGTTTAAATTGTAAACCCTTTGAATTTGTGTTACTTTCAAATTGAAATGATTTTAATTCTGGATTCTCTAAAAAGTTTTTTTCTTCTTTAATTCAAATATTCTACTTTTTAATTTAAAAGCTTCCGAATTTAAAAATATTTATATCTATACTTTTTTTTAATAAAAAAAAATTAGAGCCGATACCCTGTTTAGAGAAAAATACTAAATAGTAGAAATAATTATGTTTAATTTTTGTCCGTCGCATGTCCATCTATTAGTAATATTCAATGTAACATTTATTGTGCACCATATTTTTGGACGTAAGAATCCTCTCAGAGAGAAAAATTTAATTTTACACTAGCAATGAAGTTTGCTACTTTCATCATTTTATTTCTAATCCTTATTTTTTTTACACTGCTATTATTTACGAAATTAAAAACACTACAAGCAGTGATTTTTATTATTAAACTTTATTTTAGCCGAAGATTTGATGAATTTGAAATTCTATATAAAAGCTCTCTGTTAGGATTTAAAAAAATTATACCAGTGTATATTCAAAAATTTGTATAGTGCAATACCTGTAAACGAGTACAACTTAGATTATTCATTAATCATTACAAAATGTAAATTATCTTAATCGTTCAAATTATGTTACTGTCTCCATTATTTTCTATAACAACAATTTAAACCCGACAAAAAATAATGTTGGTCCTAATTTGAGGGATTTCTTCGCCTTTTTGTAAAATCTTATTCTATCAGTTTTTAATTTTTAAATCTAGAATCGAAGAAATCCTTGAATTAAAACTTTCTTTTATTTTTTTTTTTATAACGTGTAATATACATTTTCATCATTAGATTTCTTAGATATTCTGTGAACGACGACCAAGTTCGAAATAAATGTTTTATTTTTTCCAATCTGTGTGTTTATGTTTTGTGCACGTCGTAATTTTCCATTCGTCACCTGTCCGATACAAAAATTCATTTTTCTTCATTCAAAATTTATTTGTCTGGCTTTGCATGATAGCTTTGTTTATGTGGATTAGGGTGTTTCAAAAAATGCATTGGATTTTTTTCAAATTTTCATGCATATCGCCCCCAAAATTTTTTGAATCCACCAAAAAGTAAGTTGTATTGAAAAAAAAATGATATTTAGAAGTTCCGCAACTTCCATCAAGTTTAACACGTATATCCCATCAAAAAAGGCGTTTTTGTACATTTTATTCAGAATCGTCAATGTTAGGTGAATCGAGTTGAAACTCAACATTTCTCTTCACAATTAGATATATAATACAAATGAATAATTAGTTTTTAAATATCTCACCCAAAAGTCTATTTTATAGGTTCCTAAAAAAAACCCATAAGTGAAAAATTGGGTTTAGCAGGTTTTTGGCGCTACTTGTGACTTTTTGCGTTTTTATTTTAAATACAAGTTGTTTCTAATACATTAAGTATTACATTATATTAATAATTATATGTGTAATTCAATTTTTTAAGCAATTTATTATTGTTTATAGCAATTTTCTCTTAGAATAGTTAGAAAGTCACGGTTTTCCGAATTTTTCAACATTTTAATTAAAGCGAGGCAATAATCAATCAAATTTGACAGTCATAATTGTTTAAACCCCTGATTATTATTTATAACAATATTGTCTTAGAATAATGCTAGAAAGTTGTAGTTTTGTCTAAAAATTTTCACTTTTTGTCAATTTTTCAATTAGAGTGAGGTACTAATTAATGCAAGTTAACAAACATAATTGTTTAAACAATTCATTGTTATTTTTAATTGTATGCTCTTAGAATAATGTTAGATAGTTCCGGTTTTTTTTTGAAATTTATAACTTTTTGTCCACTTTTTACTTAATGTGATAATAATTAATTGAAATTAACAAACATAATTGTTTTAACAATTTATTATTATTTTTAATAATATAGTCTTTGAATAATGCTAGATGCGGTTTTTTTTAAATGTTCAACTTTTTGTCCACTTTTCACTTAGAGCGATGTAATAATTAATGAAATTTAACAAATATAATTATTGAAACAAATTATTATTGTTTATAATTATTAATTATTAACTATCTGCTCGTATACCTATAGTAATGCTACATAGTTGAGGTTTTTCTAACACATTCATATTTTTGTCTACTTTTCTCTCAGAGCAATATAATAATTAATTCAATTTAAGAAACATAATTGTTGAAACAATGTATTATTGTTTATAACTATCTTCTTCTATAGTAATGCTAGATAGTTGCGATTTTTTTTGTAATTTTTTACTTTTCTTTGGCTTTTTAGTTATGAACAAATAATGAATAAACATTAGAGAGAATCATTTTTTAAACAACCTCTTTTTTTAAATTCATTTTTCTGAAATAAAACTGATATTTGAAAAATTCTTCAAATTTTCTAAATAGATCATATTAAATGTCAATTTTCAATAATAATAAGTATACTACTAATAATAATTATTACCTCACTCTAATTATTATTATATTTATTATTATGTAACACTAGGCTAGAATTAATTATCACCTCACTCTAAATGAAAAGTGGACATAAAGTGGAAAATTGTAGATAAAAATTGCAGCTCTCTAGCATTATTCTAAGAAAATAATGTTATATATAACAATAAATGGTTTAAACAATTATTTCTGTCAAATTTAATTAATTATTCCCTCGCTCTAACTGAAAAGTTGAAAAATGCGGAAATAAGCGGGACTTTCTAACTATATTTTAAGAGACAAAGTATTTGTTTTTAAAAAACCGCAAAAAATCATTAGCGCCGAAAACTCGCAAAATCTAATTTTTCACCTATGGGAGTTTTTTGGTACCTTATAAAACAGACTTACGTAGGTAATATTTAAAAACTAATTTTTGATTCGTGTTCTAAGTAAAATTTACAAAAACGTATTTTTTTCTTATGGGAAATACGTGTAAAACTTCACGGGGCTTACGGAACCTCTAAATACCATTTTTTTATTTAAAAAAAAGCCTTTAATTTTTTGTAGATTTGATCAAATTTGGGGGCGATATTCATGAAAATTCGAAAAAAATGGAACCATCCTAATGTTGGCCCTAAAAATAAAATTGTTGACTGAAAACTATTGCGTATGTTCAATTAGGACAAGAAGGCAGGTGCGCAGTTTAGCTACAGGCAACAACAACCACATTCGATTGTAAATCGTCTTCGGATCAATTTTAAGCTGTACTGAATCTTAGATTAGATTTGACGCGGTTGAAATGCGAGCGAGAAAATTTTGCGATGTAGGTCGTGAACCCTTGGACTGTCAAATTTTATTTTTCTCAAAAAGAGTCGGGAGACCCAGTCAAGAAGTGAAAATTACAGCTGGAAATGACGATCTTCTTGTAGAAAGAAACAATTGTATTTATTCCTATATTCTATATTTATAATATCTATTTCCAAACTCTTGCAATATCGTATTTTAATTGCGACTCAAGTTCTTCCTTGCAGAAAGAATTTGTTCGATTTTATATTAAAACATACTGTTGATAACAATGAAGGAATCAAACGAGAAATGTTACAATCAATATTTCGAGTTATTGAACTTTTTCGACTCTTTAGCCTCGTTAATCTTTCAACTTTAATTTTTTCTCTGCAAGGGCGAATTTCGTTTTTGATGAATTCAAAGTTAGATTTTTATAGTCAAATTCAATCATTCTGCTCCGTGAGATTTTTAGTAATTTTATTTTTTAACTTTCCTAATTTCTGTGAATTGTATACATTTTTAGAGACTTTGTGAACGTTCAATTTTATTTTCAGATTTTAATTTTCATTTGCAATTTTAACCGATTTTAATTTCGACTTTTTTTATTTTTATTCACTTGTGTGAATTTGATAAAACTTTGGACAGATCGTGAATGACTAGGATTTTTGTAAATACATTTATGAGTGTTAATTTATAACAGCCCAGAAATTTGTAAATTGCGTTAGCGTTATTTGTTTCTGTGTTGTAGATATTTATATGGCGTCCAGTGAATTAGTTGTTGAATTAATTTTCTAAGAACGTTTTGTAAAGCATAATTAAAGTGCAGATTAGGACACTTTTAGATTCACTCTTCGAGTCTGAAAACGAACAGGAACTTTTGTAATGGCGCATAATCAAGAGGATTAAATAATTAAATAAATAACTGAAGACACTTATTCAGAAACGAAGAAAGAAAACTGAGTATTTTTCAAAAGAATGACTGGATATTTTTTTATCCTGAAAGCTCTTAAAAATAGAAATGAGAAAATTAAAATAACAAGTAAGTTTCTTCGTTTCTGGTTTTAAGGAATGAGACCATTTGTGCGTGCTTTTCGATCGAGCAAATATTTTCATTGTACGGCTTTGAGTTTGAAAAATATTGTGCGTCAGTGAAAAACTACGATTTTTATATGCAGAATGATGCTGTGTAGGTCGAAGCAAATGCTGAGGGATATTTTAATAAGAAGCTTAGGTCTGGGTGATTCTTTTCTGGAAAATTCTGATTTTCATAGAAACTTTAAACATCCCAGGATATATTCCATTTATTTTAAATTATTTTTCTCTAAAATTTCTTATTTGTGAAAATGAGCATTTTCCAGAAAAAACTGAATGTCTAATTCATGGAAAATTGAGGTTTTCATGTAGAGATTCATACCCATTACTCAATATAATAAAACTATATTTATAATGACCTATAAATTATATTCAAGTAAAAAAATCATCTTGATATTTCTCACTGTAATCGAAACCTAGGTCAGTTTTTTTACCATTCTTTTTTAAATATCCAGCTTCGATTAAAACTAAAGTTAGACATTTCCAAAACAGTCTAGAAATTCCACTAAACGAGTCTTGAGAATATATTATTTAAGTCAGTATTTCTGGTACCTTATTTAAATAAAAATTGCATGGTCAGGAATAAAATTTTGGCTTGATTTTGTATCGAGTCTTTTTTTTTACTACTCCAGAATACCTCATATACTCAAAATTGTGCAAGTATTTGGACTACTGGCTCTGCTAAATATTAAATCGTAGTAGCTAAATTGTGATATAATCTACACTAAATCTAGTGGCATTACTTGTCATTAATATCTCTGTAGAAAATGTTGCAACATTTCACAAGTTGCTCTAGCTGTATGTTGCGTTGGATCATTTATAGAATAAAACCAATAAAAGTAGATTTTTTGTCTGTTTTTTTTAAATGAATCCTTAGAGAAAATCTTATAATTCCTTTTAATCCTGATCTAAAAGAAATTTTTTGCTTCATTATAGGAATTTATTTTTTAAAAAGAAAATATTCAGGGCTGCTATAAGACCTGGAAAAGTCACGGAATTTTAAGTTCTGGAAAACCAGGCGGTCACGGAATTTTGCAAAAATGATTTGAATTGTATAGTCACACTTATTTCGAAGTCTTAATAATTATTTGAGTACTTGACAATGAATTTTTAATTTCCGAACAGATTTTCTTACTAATAAAAATAACATGATTATAATTGCAGAATTTAAAAAAATCTTTTAATTACAGGGATCACAGCACAAAAAGGGGAAATAGGGGAACGATTAAACATTTATTTTTACACTTAGAAAATAAGAAACAATGTTTTCATAAGAAATTGTATAGTTCTCAAATAATTTAAAATGATTTCTGTCATTAACGATATAAAAAAAGGCCGAAAAAAAACATTTGTTAATTAAATCATTTTTATGTGTTTTAAATCGTGATTTCATCCTATAAATAATACTTTGAATGTAAATTATAAACACACTCTTCAATTGTTCAATTTTGCGCGCTAAAATATGTTACAATAGGAGTAAATGAATAGATTTGTTTAAATATCAAGAGTTCTATAACTTTTTGGAACGAAACCTCTTGAAATTCATTTTCATCTTTTAAAATAACTTAAAATCCTTTAAAATTTGTCGAATTTCTTTATAATGTTGTAATCCGTAGAAATCCATTGAAATAAAATTTAACTTATCTCCTAAACTTTAAAGTTCTCTAGAAATGCGTTCAAATCCCTTGAAATAGTAAAATGCCAATAAAATAAGCAGAAATCATTTATAACTTCTTGATTGTAAATTTAATAAAAATTATTAAATTAATTTCTGTAACAAAAAAACGTTCAAGAACATGCACGCGCGCTAAGCGCGCGTTCACACCTCTCGATTTTTTATTTTCTAATATTAAAAACATGACGCTTGAAAGCTTTAACATCCTTTGAAATTTGTCGAATTCTTTGATATCCCTTAAAGCTGTTGAAATCCGTAGAAATCCCTTAAAGTCAATTTTAATTTATTCTCTAAGGTTCTTTGGAAATTCGCGTTAAAATCCCTTGAAATTGGAAAACCCCATTAAAATGGGCAGAAATCATTTAAAATTCCTTGGATGTAATTAAAATTATTTATTACATTACTCGGGGAAAAACCCGTGTAAAGAAAATTCGCGCGCGCAAAGCGCTCGTTTACGTCCCTGGATTTTTATTTTCTAATATTAAAAACAAAAGTAATTAAAAATTCTTCAAATTTTGTCGAATTCCTTGACACTGTTGAAATCCGAGAAAAGCATTGAAATAAAATTTACTTTATTCCCTAAAGTTCTCTATAAATTCGTTAAAATCCCTTGAAATACTAAAAATCCAGTAAAACAACTAGAAATCATTTGTAACTCCTTGGATATAAATTAAATTAAAATTATTTATTAAATTTCTCGAAAAAAAAACCGTTGAAAGAAAATGCAACTTCGCATATTTAAAAATTCATTACAATTTTTTGAATATTAAGAGTTAAATCTTTTGAAATTAAATCTCTTAAAATTCTTTAGAATCTTTCAAAACAACTTAAAATCCTTTGAAATTTGTCGAATTCCTCCATATCCTTTGAAACTGTTGAAATCCCCTGAAATCAAGTTTAATTTATTTCCTCAACAATTATTAAAATAGGCAAAAATCATTTAAAATTCCTTGGATGTAATTAAAATTAAAATTATTTATTACATTTCTCGAAAAAAAAACCGTGTGAAGAAAATGCACGCGCGCAAAGCGCTCGTTTAAGTCCCTGAATTTTTATTTTCTAATATTAAAAACAAAAGTAATTAAAAATTCTTAAAAATTTGTCGAATTCCTTGATACTGTTGAAATCCATTGAAATAAAATTTACTCTATTCCTTAAAGTTCTCTATAA
>CAKNYM010053182.1:418871-486147 GCA_932195095.1 Andricus curvator | reverse complement strand
GGTACGAGCCATTATTTAAGCTGAAACAGAAATATTTCATTCATTTACTACCACTCAAGATGCAGTTTGATATTTGAAAAGGAATTTAATGATCGAATTTGGACAACACTCTCCTCAGGCCGTGTGAACCAGGCCTAATTTTAAACTTTTACAACGGGAGCTTAAAACCTTTTCAATTTCGTACTTTTTAATTCAACGCTCAATAATTCACACATAAAATGCTCAATGGTCTACATTTAATGAATAAATCAAAATTTAAACAATTGATTGAAAAAAACTCTTAAAATTATAAGTTCAACCATTTTAATATCAAATCATTGGAAATTAATAATTATTCAATTGGTATATTTAGAATTTGCTTGTAAAAATAATTAACGTTCAATTTTATAATACTGGAACTACATCACAATTTTGATGTTAATTATTAAATACTTCAAGTTGATCAACTGAAAACTGCAAAAATAACAGTTATTATGTATCAAAAACATTGTTGAAAATCTTATATTAACATAAATTAGGGTCCAGGTCAAAGAACCAGTTATAAATTTTTGGCGCCTAAAGTTATAGGGGGAGGGGGCAAACGTTGCTTAAACCGGTTCTTTGATCTGGGCTGTAAACTGTAACGGAAAATTAAAAAACAAAAATTCATTTTAGTTTATAAAAAAAGCAAGCTTCAGTTACTTGAAATTTCTTTGTTCCAAATTCAATACAAAATTTCAAGAAAAAAATTAGGCAGTGCGATACTGCGATTATATTTCGACGGTTGGGTGGTAGAAGGTTGTCGCTCGGAATCGGCTTCAAAAAGGTGCTTGTCCGTAAACTGAATAAAGGCAGTGTTCGTTCAATGTTTGCCACAAGAATTCTGATGGCCGCAACCCGAACAAACACACTTTCAGAAAACCGACTCCAAACACCTTCCAACCAACCGTTGATTTCAGTTTGAATTTCAACAAATTATTGGATAATTCATTCAAAGAAAAAATTGGAATGAAATAAATATAAAAACTTATAAATTATATAAACCAATTAGATTTCATGAAAATTATATAAACCTTTACAATGTAAAGTCTTTCAAGTGAATTTAGAGGAACTAACAAGAAATCGAAATACTTTCGATATTGAAATGTAAACACAGTTCTATAGGAATACTTTGTTTTACTTTTTTTGAAATACTTTTATGTTTTGACTCCAACCTGTTCAGTCTTCGTCCACAAATGTAATCCAAAGTCTCAAGGGCACACAAATACGCCAAAGAAAATAAACTCAAATATTCAGAAAACCCAGTTATTATCAAAGCAACTTGATCGCTATCAATAACAATCTCCCGGTATGGCAAATTTCGAAAATATCATAATTATCACACTGAAATCAAGCATAAAAAAAACGAAAGAAACAATAAACTACAATTTATCATCGTGAGAACTTTCAATACCGAGCAGACGCGGTGAGCACGAAATCCCGCACTTTTTATTTCTGAGCGGGAACGTAAAATCCACTTACCAACTAAAATATCAACTGGTCTGACAAATCACAAAAATAAAACACTGTAGAAAAACGAAATAAAAATTCTATTGAATCGGAAACAGATTCATCGATAGGAAAATAATAAACGTATCATGACAGATTTCCCTCCAAGTACAGAGAACAATAATCAAAATGGCGGAGGCCGTTACAAGTTTTCAGACTGGGGCACTGTGCGACTGCCAGAAGACGCTACATGAAAAATTGGTTTTTCCCGTTTTTCCGAAACATTAAAATACATCATCGTGTTGTAAATTTCATAATTATATATCTTAGAAGTTTAAATGAAAGAATTTTCTTACCTGATTAGAGATTAGTTCAAAGACTATTCGTGGACACAAATTTCTGCTGCTGCTCACGGCGTCTAATGCAAAACTGATTTTTGTGCAGCACACAACATGAACGACGGGACACGACACACGGCACGCGCATGCGCTCTAGGGCCCTTGGGGGTGTGTCGGGTAACAAATTCCCTCCAAAAATGTTACAATTAACTATTTACAAATCAATTAAATATAGTAAATGTATAATTAATTCATAATTAATTATAAATAAAATAAAATTTGTTGATGAGGAATTAATAAAAAATCTTTAAACGATCGATTTTAGAGCAATTCATCATTCTGATTTCATAAAAAGTTGGCGGACGAATGACGCATGCGCAGTAGATGGAAAAAGGGTCATCAGTGGTCATCAAACAGAAAAACAAACTTTAGAACCACATGATAGTTTATTTATTTCCTTTCTTTGTTAAAAAATACTAAATACTTTTTATCTTTTAATTCTGATTAGGATGCGTTTCAAAAAAGGATGAATACCATTTATAATAATATTTAAAAAGATATGGTTCTCTCCACGATAGTGCTGCCGCCATTTTTAGTGATATTAGCGCCATAATTTCCCTCCTAATTCGACTTATCAGCGAACTAGCTCAAATGTGTTTCGTTCATTTCGAATAAATTATTTTATTTGGAGGTGATAATTGATTTTTTTTTAAAGACTAGCATCATCAATCGCGCGCATGTAGTTTTTCATTTTGACGGGGAAATAATTTGTAATACAAAATGAAAATTTGAAATAACTACTTATTTTTTAACTTTATATGTTTGTAAGGTTACATAAATATAATTTTCTCAATAAGATTCTTGAAAAAATTCAAAACGAGTTTTGAAGATTTCCGATATGTTAAATCAAAATTTCAACAAAAAAGTTTGTTATCAACCAAAAAAGATATAATTTCTCAACGAAATTACGATCGGAGATATGAATATAGGATGGGAATCTATATATGGGTTCTTATTATGGGTTTTTATGAAGGTTCCTACATGGATGGGTTTGCAATTAATATTTGTGCGCAGTGGTTTTCCATGAGAGCTACGGCTGCGCAGTATTTTGGGGGGGTTTCTAAGATTGCCGACTATGCACCCAAAACTTCCAAAACATATTTCATTTGAAAAAAGTTATAATCCTATGTGGGATTTCATGTCGGAGCAATTCATAGGTTTCCATAACGGTATATTCATATAAGAACCCATGTGGAAACAAAAAATTTAATTTTCAACCAAATATATAAATTTTTAACTAAAATGATGAATCTTCAACCAAAAAAAAATAAATTTTGAACAATGTACTTCAACTTTTAACCAAGTAGTTAAATTTCCAACCAAAGAAGATGAATCCTTAACGTAGAATGTAATAGTTGATATTTCGACCAAAAAAATTTAATTTTAAATAAAAGACAATTGAATTCATAAAGACGCATCTTTATCAAAATGGTTGAACCCTCAACCAAAATAGATTGATTTTCAGCAGGAAATGAACTTTCAACCAAGAAGATTAATTTTCTGTCAAAAAATAGGAATTATCAACACAATTGTTACATTCTCAACCAAAGAAATTATTTTTGAACTAAAATGATTAATTTTAAACCAAAAAATGCAATTTTAATAAAGCAGCTCTACTTTTAACCAAGCAGTTGAATTTTTAACACAAAAATATGAATTCTCAATACAAAATTTTATATAAATAAAAAACAATTGATTTCAACCAAAAAATAGGAATTTTCAAGAAAATAGTTGAATTTTAACTTTTTATAATTTTTAAATTTTAATTTTATTATTTTGAACTAAAAAGGGCTAATTTTCAACCAAGAGGAATTATTTTCTACAAAATAAGACGAATTTTCAGCAAAATGGTTGAATTTTCAACTAACAAAGATTTTTCAGTCAGGAAAGAAAAAAAAATTTAGCCAAATTATAATAATCCCAATAATTTAATGCCAAACATTTAATATTAGAATCTATTTATTTTTAGCATGTTATAGTGTCAAATTGAATTTAAATTAATTCAAATTACATAAAAAGCAAGAAAATTGGCGTCACGATTACTGGGACAAAAGTCGCGATTACTGGAACGTTTGCCTTAATTGAGGTGAAAACTAATTTTTCGACGAAATACAAAATTCAAATAACTATAGTTTTTTTAGTTTATTTGTTTAATTACTTTTAAGGTTATAGAAATATATTTTTCTTAAGATTCTTGCGAAAATTTAAAAAGATTTTTGATGATTTCAAATCTGTCGAAAAAGTATAATTTTTTTATTCACAGGATTTTACCAAATTTTAGGAAAAATTCAAGTCGAAATTGTTTTTATTAGTTACTACTTGTAGAAGTTTTGAAGAAATTTAAACATATTTTATAATTTTCGGAAATCTTTTAAAGATTTAAAATATTTTTATCTCTTCAAAACTTCCTAAAATTACCTTAAAATCTTCCATATTTTTTCACAATTTTATAAATCTTTTTAAATATTCTCTTAAAATTGATGTCTCAAAATAAAAAATTACTTAAATTGTTTACAGGAATCTTAAGAATTTTTTTTTATTACCTTGAAACCTTTCAAAATTCTCAAGAAGCCTCTTTTTTTAAATGTTCAAAAATCTACATTTGTTTTAAAACATGTTGAAATCTTCTCACGATTCAGATTATTTTACAATCTTTTCAAAACTTCTAAAACTTTGAAATGTTTTTCAAAATAATGCACAGTTTTTCTGAAATTTGTTAAAATCCTGAAAAATTAAAAAAAATTCCTAAAATCTTCCAGATTTTTTTACAATTCTGGAATTTTTTTGAAGTGTTTTTAAACAATCTCTCACAATTAATTTTCCAAAATAAAAAATTACTTAAAATTTTCTCAGGAAATATTTTCTCTTGAAATCTTTCAAAATTCTTAAAAGGCCGTGTCTATAGGTTCACTGAAATTCGATGAGCGTAACAAGAATTTTCGGTGAGGCCAGGGGACCTGGAAAAGGGCGGCTAGGTTCACCCAAATTCGGTGAGCGTAGTACAAATATTTTCATTCTAGACACTTCGTCCTTGAAAAGCTTCTAAATTTTGTGTTCGAAACCTTAACAAATTTACAATCTTTTTTAAATTTGTTGAAAACTTAAGTTTAAAATTGTTGTAATTAAGTGTGAAATTTTGTAATCTTGCAAAATTGAAAAATTTTTGTTTAAAAGCTTCTACAATCTTTTCCGAAATCATTTGAAATGATTTTGAAATCTTTTTCAGTTTTCTCTTTATTAATAAACCACTTAAAATCTTGTTCAATTTTCTCTTAAAATTATTTCTTTTTACATAAAAAATCATTTGAAACTTTTCCAGGAATTATTTTGTAATGATAGTAAGGATTTGTAGTTTTTTAATAAATATTAAGAACGCAAAATTACTTTATTTTTTCAATTCACACCTTAAAAATAAAACCACTAGAATTTCAAAGTCTTCAATATTATGTTAAACCTAGTAAAAATATATGTACGTATAAGACTAAGAAAAGTGGTAATGAATGAAAAAAGACGACATTTATTTTCAGTAATTTCAATTTATTGACTTACAATATCTATTTTTATTATAATACACTACCTATTATAATTATAGCATAAGAAGCAGTAATGAAAATTCGTTCTACGAATTATGTACGTCGTGAGATATCAATCATCATTACTATAATGTATAAACTTTCAGTCGTAAAAAAAAATATTAGAACAAAATTTATTTAACGGTTACAATATAGCTACGAAACTATCTTGGTATTAATTTGTTTAATTAATTCTGTTTTGCCAAAAATATTCATTAATATTTTTTATTTTCATTTGAACAACGTATGTTCACCATTTATTTTTCTTTTTTTTTTTGCTACTCAATTTGTACTGACATTTATTAGAATTCGCTACACTCATGTAGAATTTTTAGAAGAAAGAAACTTGTTGCATTTGAAAACGAAGTCTTCTTGTATGTGTCAGAACAGGTCTGTTTTCTGCATTTACTTTCTGTACAGTTTAAAACTTGCGATTCAAATTGGATCATTACTAATCATACATTGAATCGCAATTATTTTTTGTGCTGAACGTAATTAAACCATTTCGATGATTTGTACACGTACCAAATACCTTTGTGTCAGTTTTGCACTTATAACAATACCTTTCTTTTTGTACGCAGAATCAGACTTTTATACTCAAACAAGAAACTCGCTTTCGCGATCTTGGCTTTATTATTGATATCGATGCCAAATAATATTTAAAATTTTCTAAAAGCTAAAGAAAAACTTTAGGACTTTCAATTTACTCTCTTGAAATCTCTTCTCTTAAAATATAAGCATTTAAAATTAAATTTTATAGAAAAGAAATTCCTAGAAATAAAATTGACTGCTCTTAATTGATTTCATTAATCCGGAATTATAAAGCACGAGTTCTAAAAGTTCTATAGTTACACTCAAAATGAAAAACACTTCGTCAGTGAAATAATTCTCAAAAACTTGTACTTTTCGAAAGCATTAAATTTGAGTTTCAAGTTTGTCTTTATTGTGACATTTTGAATTGAATGGTTTATTAGGCCAATAGTTTCATAGAAATTTGTTCTCTATTTCTTCAAAATAAAAATCAAATCGAGTTTTTGACATTATTTTTCTAAGACAATCGTGTACAGCCTCGCAGAACGTAGAAAATAAAAAATTAAATGCATTATTATCGTGAAAATATCGATGAAATCACAAAACGGACAAACCACAATTTGGAACCGAATAGTACCGCTTTTTCAGAGTAATCTAAATTGCAACTCTCGTTATAATCCTTAAAATTAATAAATAATAGTGAGGTCCCACGCGAATGAAGCTAAACAAAACCACATTTTTTTGCAAGACACGCGTACATTAAATTCGGTGGTGGAGACATCCGCATTCCGCAGTGAAAATTTTGACTGGAATATGAAATTTGCCGCCTCTTGATACGCTTTCTTTAGGCAAGTAACAAAAAGAGCTTTTCGATAATCTCACAATTCGAAAGAAGCTTCGAAAAAAAGCACTGCGATTCCCACTTGTCCTTGAAATCGCACAATTAAGCAGTCTTGCCTTATTTTCAGACCATTCGAAATCTGTAGCTGAGGTATCTTAAAAGTCGTATAATGTCGTAAATATTATATTTATATTTCTAATATATTTAATTATATATATATATTTATTTATTATATATATTTTTTAATTATTTATGTATAACTTACATATGATTGAGAGTCTCGCAGTGCTTTTTTCTAAATTGAGCTATAGTTCGACGCAGATTGTACAAAAAACAATTACAACGCTCAAGCGGTTACTTTGTGTTATAAGAGAGATTTTTAAAAACGTACAAAATTCCAATTATATCAAACAGTCGGTGATATGAGTCGAGAATCCTTTAGGTATACATATAAAATGCACACATAGAAGTAACCACAACCAGAACGACAGACCATTTTAAAATTCTAATAATTTGTTACGTCGTCTATTATCTTTAATATTGTATTATAGCTGCGATAATTCAGTAGTATTATTGTTTCGATTTACAGAGTAGCCACAAGCCTCCAAAATTCGAGTGAATTTTATTCGTATTTTCAGATTCGAGATTCTTTTTGCGAATCTTCATAGCCACCCTGTCTAGATTCAAACCTTGATTCCGAATTTGATTTTGAATTGTCACTACAAGAAAGGAAAAACAAAAACTATGCATTATGTTGATCCTAAAGTTTGAATTTTTAGAATTTCAGTATTAAGGGTGTGTCAAACTCACTCGATTCTTTCTTACAGAAATTGTTTTTTGAACAACATCCACACAAAATGTGATATCGAGTTGAAAATTTGGGAAATTAAATAAAAGACCCAAAACAACGGCCCAATAATCTTGAAACTTAGTTATAATTTGAATATATTGTTAAAAATATGTTTAAAGTAACACCTAATTATAACATCCGCTTATTTTTATCATTTTATAGTATCAAATGGAATTTCAATTCAAGTTAGATGAAAAGCAAGGAAATTAACGTCACAATTATTAGGACGTTTAACTTAATTCTAAAAATTTAGAACCATTTATCGTTTCTCAGTACCTTTTATTTAATTTCCCAAATTTACAACTCGATATATCCTTTTGTGTGGACGTAAGTTCAAAACAAAATTCGGTAACTTTGACGTGCCCTTAAAATCCCAATTCTTGATTCTGATTTAGAAACAAATATGAGTTCCTTTCCTGGGGTGGAATTTACTATAAAATCGTAGATCAAGGTTTGTGGAATATCTGTTAAAATACATAGCACATTACTTTTTTTAACACCGCAAGCTAGATATTACGAATATATTTTTTCTCTTGTTCCTAACATAAGTCGAACGACTTGTTTTTCTCATCCTTGTAAAGAGTGACACCTAGATCAAGCTTATGGATAATATTTATAAACATTTGTCTTTTATTCCTCTTTCGATTTCACCTACACTTGTGTTTTTTAGGCTACGCAAACATCGTATTATTGTTCCGGAAGACGGTTTTGTCTCGTTATTGCAAAAATAGTCGAACGCTTTAACAGGCGCGTTTCTATTGGATTCTGCATTTATATTGATCCCGGCGAATTTTCATCAAAAGCCAAAACACCAATTTGCAAATTTCTTGGATTTTAAATACAGAAGAGGCGATTCGGTTTTATAAAGATGCAGAATGCCCAATAGAAATCGAATATGTAACATCACTTCCATCATTTGCGATTGATAACTATATTACTTTCTTAAACCTGGTGACAAATGGCATTATTTGCCATGCTAATCGGCGCTTTTTAAATTTCTTTGCATCCACAACAAAATATTGCCCAGAAAATTTTAAATTTTGGTAAAGACATTTTAACTCAAAACTAAAGAAACTAAACAGTAAACAAAACTTGGTCCCTTGAATTCACATTAAAAATGGGAAAGAAAAAATTAAAAAGAACCCTTCACCATGGATTTTTAAGAAGCACTCGATTAGCAGAAAGTGTCAAACTGAAAGCTGTAATCGCATAACAAATTCATTAGTCGAATATCAAAAGCTACTTTTTAAAGACGACCTGGATTAATAAGTAATAGATCATTGTCGACAAACTGTAATTGTTATATAAACGAGTCGAAATTTGTTTTTATTTTTTTTGTTTCAAAACGTCGGATATCACTATTTTACGTAAATTTATTATTGTACAGTAGCCTAGTGATTATGTGTAGGTTTTTCTTTCTCGAATGTGCAGACAATTCTTCAATTTCACTGACTTTCTATTAAATTCATCTAAAAACACGTCTCGCGCGACGAAATTTTTTATTGAATCGAATCAAGAAAGAGGCAAACTCATAAAAGAATCATTTGCACAAAGAGGTTATTAAACATCGCTTTGTATTGTTTTGTAATTTTTCAAAAATATAGCTAATCTGTTCAATTTTGCCTGCCCGATTGTTGGCCTTCTTTGATTAACGAAAAAATTCATTCTAAGCTCTTCAGCGAGATCAATTTGTAAATTTATTTATTTTAATTTTGATAAAAACATTACTAAAAATAGAGTTAAAAATATTAAGAAATAAATATTCGTTAAAGCAAAGAAACCAACAAATAGGGCAGTTTCTTTTTTATAAATATTCAACTGTGTAAGTTTTCTTCGGTAAGTAATAATAGCTAATTATTCACATTGTTACTCTCCTATTAATCTATTTGTAGCTAAATTTGTCGTTTTCGCTATAATTTAATTTCATAATAATAATTAATATGATCGCAGTATATTATCGTTATAGGTAAAATAGCGTAGTATGATGTAATTGTTTATAGTATTTATATATCATTATATTATTCAGGAATATTATCTATATATTCTTTCTTTTGCTTGGCGTGATCGAAAGTTTTGACAGGTCTCATTTTATTCTCGATACAAAAGGAAACTTAATTATTTAAAAAAATAGATTAGTTTTCATTTCTCGATGACATTTTAATTGATATTTCAAATGCCCACTTATTTAAAAAAATATAATTAAATCCTAAAATAAATTTCTGACTGCAGTGTCAAAAACATGCAGTTTATCGATTAATGTGGATCTTAACTGTGATTTGACATTTACATCATTTCAACGACAAATTCCCTCGGAATAAAAAATGAATAATACTATAAAATGCTATAATATTGGTACTATCTTTTTTTTGAATACGAAACAACCAGATATCTGGAAATTTGTTGTTTGTACAATCAAGACAAAATTGATAAATTGAAAGAGATAAATTACTAATTAAATCGATAAAATTAAATTGATAAAGCTAAGTCTTTAAAACTAAATTAATATAATTTTTCGAGTGAACTGACGATCACGGCGAGCTCACATTAATCGTGCACATCATTTTTCACGAGCATTGGTTACAAAAACTAAGTCGAGTATTAATCTTTCAAATTCTTCCAAAAATCTGCTCTTTAATTAACACAAAACCTCGTAAAAAATGCGTGAACGAGAATTGAAAAATGCATTATCGTAGCGCTAAATTGATTAAATCCTATATAGTAATGTGAAAATTAACCCATGGTATGTACGATTATTGCATATTAAATTTAATTATTACGAAAGTAAAATTTCGTATTCATAGTATGAATCGCTATAAAATATATAATTTACAGTTACAACAATTTTTCTTTATCCACTCTCGCGAATCTTTAAGACACCTTCTGACAAAACGAAATGCGACATCTTACATATTTCTTTATATCTGCCTATATCGTTTTAACAAACCATGCACACCATGGGCTAATAAGTTCATACTTTTTTCTTTAACGCTTATTAATATTTTAATATTTATCTGTAATAAAAACTGACCTAATAAAAACATTTCTTTTTGGCCTCATTTTTTGATACAAAATTATGAAGGTAGAGGGAAAATACTAATTAAGACTGAGAAAAGTAACAATTGGATTGCGCAAACATACGATTGGTTAACTAAAGTCTGTCATAATACCTACTTCGATCTTTCTTTTATTTGTCAATTGATTAGTATTCTCGAGGCAAGAATTCCATCTAAAAACTTGTCGAACTATTAAAAGTGATAGAAGGGTATTATTACAAATTTTAAAACGACTCTACGATTTCAGCCCCTTGTTTTTATAAGAACTTATCATATTTACATTAAATTTATTATAGTAGCAGCGGAACACGTGTCTGTATTTTTTGTGTTCTAAAAAATGTTTAAATTTAGGATAAGGTGCTAATCATTTTTTTCAAAATTAAAAAAAAAACCAGTACTGACCTAATTCATTTCAACTCAAGCGGGCCGGTGGGTAACATATTCATCATTATCTTACTAATGAAATGTTTTTTTTTTTACTTGAAAAATAAGGGAACAGGTATTTTTTTAATTAACGTAGCGACATTTTTCACGAAAATTAAAAAAATTTTAGGGTAAAACGAGTTTTTAAAAATCATTTTACCCTAAAAACCGTGCCTTTTTTGCAATTTTTGAGATGCTAGGATTATTGATACTTCAGTTTATTCACGTTTTGCACTCTTTTTGAATCCACAATACAAATATTTCAAAAATATTAAAGAATAGTCAAAGTTATTTCAATTTTTTGAAAATAAGAATTTTGTTTTAAAACCCCTTTTTTAATGTTTAGGAATAATAGGTAATATATATATATATATATATATATATATATATATATATAATAGGCAATATATAGCCTACTTACCATAAATTTCCCACTTGGTATTTTTTTTTGGTTTTCAGCCAAAAAAATTATTTTTGATTTTTTTTGTAAATCTTGCCCTTTTTGCAGAACCGACGAGAACCCGATGTGAAAACGAAGAAAGAATAAAAAATGGTAAAGCTATTTAAATTTTTTGAAAAATTAAAACACGAAATTGCTCAAAAAGCTACCTTTTTTTCGATGAAATTTTCCGGAGTGATGATCTGATCTGATATGAAGTAAAAGAAAACAGTTGAATACAATAAATGCGAGTATAGTAAGAAAGAATAGAATTTTATATTCTCTAGAAGTACCCCAGGTTTAAAATGTATGATAAGTTGACTATATATTAAATATCACTCCTGAAAATGACGACGAAAAACGGTAGCTGTTTTGTGAAAATCTCGTGTTTTGATTTTTCAAAAAATCGAAATAGCTTTACCACTTTTTTTCTTCGCTTTTCTCATAAGTTGAGAAATTGCAAAAAGGGCAAGGCTTTGAAAAAAAGATCAAAAATAATTTGTTTCTCCTGAAAAAAAAAAAAAATAGCGAATGGAAAAGTAATGGAATTTTTAATATTAATTATTCCTACAAATTTCAGGGGGAAAATGTTAAAACGTCACAATGCCTGCATGATTCGAAATGGATTCGGTCTACTATATTTTCAAATTTGGTATTTTTTTAAATTATAAGGATATTTTTTTTTAGATTCTGTGGGGGTTATACAAAAGAAAGATTCCCGCATATATTAAAAAAATTGAAATATAAAATGTTATCTTGCGGATTTCAAAATAATGATATTTTGAATTGTTGACAGCCGATCCTACAATTTTTTTGATGCTTTCTTGATAATTTGAGGCAGAGTTGGGCAAGTTTCGTTGTACCGCAGCTACTAATAGTGAAATATTGTTTAGTAAATGTGGGATATTTGAATGAGGCTGAAAATGTCGGTGATAGTCTTTTTAAAACCAATTATCGTAACATTGTAATACCTACGAAAAAAATTTTATAGCGTCGTCCTATCTAACCTAGTAATTTGTAGCTTAATGAATATTATATAATATATATATATATATATATATATATATATTTATTTATTTATATACTTTTTTTAATTACGAATGCTATAGTCCTTCTTTGTCATAGAATTTAACAATAGTAGTATTTTTTTAAATGAGAGAATTTCTAGTGCCCTACTGATTATTAATTACACATTAAAGAATCATCAATTACGAATTACGTTTGATGGATTTGAGAAGACGTACCGGGGCGCCACCAAGCTGAGGATTTGCGATCATTAAATACATATTTTGATTAATAAATTGAAAAATCCTAACTTCCCCTATCGACATACGATTATAGAATAAACGTTACAACACAAACGAGTTGTATCACCCGAATTAATTCTAGCCACTTACGCGATTCATTTTTCGTCGCTAATCTTCACACAGTAATTCAACATGTACTTTTTTCATAATAGCTAGACTTGCTTCTTGTTACATTTAACATACGAAAGTATTATTTCACCTACAGAAAACCACAGAATATCTATTATATTTTATATATTCAATACATATATACGTACAATAAGTATTTCCTATTTACAATCTAAGTTAAACCTACTTGCCGTTATGAAAATAGAAGCATGTCATATAAAATTCAAGTTACGGCTATATTTTTTCTCTCGGTGAATCTAAAGCTAGTTAGGTTTTCTCAGGACTGATTTGGCTCTCTTAGAAATGATTAGAAAATTTCTTCCTATTACAACTGTTTTCAAGAGGTGACTTTTTCTCAAGGTTTGTCGAATTATCTGGATATCTAGATATCCAATAACGATCAGAAACCTCGTCTTTGAAATTACAAATTAGATGTACAGTTAATACTCATTTAATAACTAGATACCCCTAAAGGTAAATTGAAAAATCCTACTTACATAGCTTTAAATACAGAAATATGAGCGCAATCTTCAGTTTGGTGACGCTTACAGTTCCATCAGTTAGGGAACTGCTTTAAAAGTGTTGCGTTTTTATATGTTAAATTGAACACTTTATAATAAAAAAAGCTTTCGGAATGACCAGATAAAGTGATACCGGTACGGGTGAATGTAACAATAAATACAAAATGTAGGCAGTAAAAAAAAAAAAAAAAGAATTGTCGTATCACATCCACCTTGAGGAGTCAGCTATTTTTTTGCTTATTTTCTTTTCTTTCGCAGGTGTTAAGATTCTGTTTTAGTGATTAAGACGTCGACATTTGTCAGGACAATACTTGTCCCTTGTTGATTGGTGCTAAGAGATAAACTGAAAAGATCGCGAAGAAGTTTTCCGACCTAACTCGTGGAGACCACCGGAGTCTGGCAGTACGGGCACTCGTGTTGATTCGAAGCGCACGTTGAACAAACTACACGATGGTTGCATGCCGAGAGGGTAATAGTGCGACTTTGTTCCTCGCATACCATGCACCTATTTGCCTTTTCCCTGTACAGCACCTGAAATGGCAACATCTGAGCTACCCACTGTTTTCTTTACGCAAATTATTGCAGAGAACGAAAAGTACAACTGGGTCTCAAAATTTGCCGGGATTCTCTCTTTTAGATTTCTTTGATTTTCTAGGTTCACTTTTAATAGAGACTCCCAGGATACCAGTTGAAAAAAGTGAAAAGTTCGCAAAAACTGTTCTGGCTTGGATAATATTTTAATATTAGAAAAGAATATACTCTGATCATTCTTTTTAAATTTGTATAGTCTTGAGTGGTTATTTCAGATTTCAGCCCGAAAAATAAGCTGAAAATTTTCTTTTGTTTTCATATCAAGTAAGCTACGAATCCCATTTAAAATTATTAGATTGACGTTTGCTTCAAACCTTAAAATGCAATTATCAGAAATTAAAAGCGTCTGCAAAATGTCATTATTTCAATAATCCAAATATTAAAACACTGAAAATTATGATTACTTGAAATATTAAAATAAAAAGAATTTACATTTTCTGCGAATTTAAAACTTCAATCAAAATTTTAATAATTTTTAATTACAATTAAAACAAGAGTCTTCAAATTGTGAATAGATAAAATTTAGAGGTTTGATTCTTTAAAACTGAGCTATATGCTTCTGGGGTTGAAAAAATTTGAAATGTCATAGCTTTCAAATAAAAAAAAAATATGTATGAGGATTTCAAAATGTAATCCAAACTTAAGATAATGCAAATTTAAGAGGAATCCCGAAATTCCTTTCCTTGTGAAATACTTCAAGCTAAAAATTGGAAGATGATAAAAACTTGTTATGAATTTTAAAAGGATTAAAATTTAAAAGCTTTCTTGATTGGAATGTTTCAAAATCAAAGGGATTGATTATAAAAAAAGATGAAAATTTAAATATCATTGTAAATTTCAAAGCACTAAAAACTTCAACTTTACAAAAATATGAAAGCTTGAAAAGCTAAAATGAGTCAATTTTAAATCTGTAAATTAAAAAAGGATAAAAGATATTTTTTCATCATTATTAAGAAAATTTTCATCTCAACTTCGAAAAACTCTACAAATTTTTAATCCTATGTCTTTCTATACATACAAGAAACAAAAGAAAAAATGTCATTAAACCTCTAGGAAGTTTGTAACCTTCCTACATTCTTAATCATTCAGAAATTTCTAAATGAATAAAAATATTCCAAATCATAGTGAAATAAAATAAACGAATACTCCGTCATTATTTTGTTTGGAGTAATTCATTCAACTAAAAAAAAAACTAACAATAAACACGAACTTCGGAAATGAAAAACCAGTCTCACGTTTTTCTTGAAATAAAGACCATGAACAGTTTCAATCTTTCCACTTTTTTCAAAAGTAAATTCAAAAGCAAAACAATAATAAATAAATATTTTTCTCTCAAATTACCCACTTTTTGTCTTCCTGATTTTGAACTTTACGGTGCGACTAACAGCGAAGAATTATAATTTCATTTATCACAAATAACGTGAACGTAGAAGGCACAGATCGAATCTCAGGGGATTAATGGCGTGCCTTCTTGCAAGAAGCGTCGTTAAAAATAGTTTGAAAATCGCCCGATTGACCAGCTGTTCAAGCCCGATTGACAATTTTGCTTCACCTTTTCCAGTTCTTCAAGATCCGAACGTAGTTGCGACTGTATCGATTGCAATGTTGTTAATGGTAGAGACCTAAGTTCACTTGTCCTCTTCAGGGTGTGCAAGTAAGGTCCACCGTTAGCCGCTTCCTTCTCAACTCTTAGCTGCTTCAGTGCCTGCAATTCAGTTTGAAACTAAAAAATGCTCATTAAAATATTTGTTTCATTCAGAAAAGCTGGAACACCTTTGAATGTTTTAAAAACGGTGAAGTATGAGAACCTTCAGAAGAAAATAAAATAAATTAAAATAATGAAACTGACCTCATCCCTTTGTTGTTCAGCTATCGTTGCTTTACGCTTCGCCTCCTCACTTTCCAATTGCCACGCTGCACAGGCTGCTCTCGCCTGATTTATGCGTTCGTCCCACGTTGCGAGTTGCTGACGACTCGACGTTAATTCATCTCTCAACCTCTGCACCTGCGACTACGCATCAATTAACGATTACTCATCTGCACAACTTTATTTAGTGAGGGATTGACAACTCGACTTTTGAGTGTAAACAAGAGTTCAAGATTTCCAAAAATTTCGTAAACACTTCAACGATTTTATTATCATCCCAACAAGTTTCACAAAGATCTTCAAAATTTCAATAGATTCAGGGTGTCTAGTGATCAGCCAATTTGAAATTTCCGGATTTTTCCCAACCACATTTTTTTTCTTCCGAACGATTTAAAGATGTCTTTTTATAATTTTGGCATTTATTTACTTACATGTACATGCCAAAGTTATTATCAATCATAGACTGAAGTGATAAATATTAATCGAAATTACATTACCGATCACTAGTATGGCACCGCCTGTTTAGCAATGATTGCTCAAGTTCTTTTAATGTTAATTCTATGAGAGTTATATTTTTTCTTTTAAATTTAAATTTTCACAGAATTTCACCGAATTTGAAACTTCAAGATTTAAATTATTTTTGAATCTTTTCAGAATTTCTAAAACTTCGAAATATTTGTCAAAATAATGCAGTTTTTTCAAATTTGTTAACATCCTGCAAAATAAAAAAAAATTAGCCTAAAACCTTCCAGATTTTTTTTACAATTTTGGAACTCTTTTCAAATCTTTTTAAATATTCTCTCAAAATTAATTTTTCAAAATAAAAAGTTACATAAAATGTTCACAGGAATCTTAAGAAATTTGTTCATTATCTTGAAACATTTCAAAATTCTTAAGAGGCTTCTTTTTTGAAATGTTCAAAAATCTACATTTTGTTAACAATTTTTTGAAATCTTTTTAAGATTTAAATTGTTTTCGAATCTTTTCAGAAATTCTAAGATTTCGAAATATTTTTCAAAATAATGCAGTTTTTCTAAAATTTGTTAAAATCCTGCAAAATAAAAAAATGGACTTTTTTCTATAATTTGGGAAATCTTTTGAATTGTTTTCAAATCTTTTTAAATATTCTCTCAAAATTAATTTTTCCAAATAAAAAATTACTTAAAATTTTCCAAAGAATCTTAAGAAAAATATTTTATTCTCTTGAAACTTTTCAAAATTCTTAAAAGTCCGTGTCAAGGTTTACTGACATTCGGTGAGCGAAGAACAAATATTTTCGGGAGTCCAGGAGAGCTGGAAAAGGGCGGCTAGGTTCACCGAAATTCGATGAACGTAGTACAAACATTTGCGGTGTAGACACTTCGTCCTTAAAAAGCTTCTAAATTTGTTGTACGAAATCTTCAAAAATTTACATTTTTTTTCAATATTTGTTTAAATGTTAAGTTTAAAATTACTGTTGCATCTTTTCAAAACGTCTAAATATATCTTAAACTAACTCGAATTTTCTCAAAAATTTTGTAATCTTGCAAAATTGAAAAGTTTTTATTTACTAATTTAACATTACTATTCACTACTAAAAACCGTACCTATGAAAAACTGAACATTATTTTTTGGCCCACAGGATATTTTTTTTTAATTTTCCAAAATTTGAATTTTCAAATCTATACACAGAGCAAAAAATTTAATCCGATCGAACTAAAATTTGGAGGACTTACTACTCTTTGGCAAATGCAACTTTTACAAACTAATCCGCTACTCGAACAAAATATTTTTTTCTGCCCACTCTACTGTATAGTATTTATATACGCACATATAAAAAAAAAAAAAAAAAATTGATTAGCAGTTTGACCTCGAAAGTTCATTGCCTCACTACCCGATTCGGGTAGTGTTTCTAGGTGGATATTTACTACCAATGTGGGCCCCCACACCCACGACGGGCCAACAGCAACGCAGTATTCCTGGATGGTCACCCATCCAAGTACTAACCGCGCCCAACAATGCTTAACTTCAGTGATCTTACGAGAACTGGTGTTTCCAGAGTGGTATCGCCGTTGGCATACGCACATATAATCGAAGATTAATTAACTTCGATGGTATCCTACATAAAACAATAAGATTTTCCTCTCTCTCTGATTCTCTAATCGACAATAAAAAGATAAAATAGAAAAAAGTAGATTTTTCGATAAAAGAACAAAATTCCCGATCCTAAATAAAATTCCCGTTTTTTTCCTGATTTCCCGGTCCGCTAGACACCCTATACATTTCAAAGGTCTTGGCCAAGATTTCAAAAAAATTTCAAATGATTTCACAAAGATTTCCATAATTTTACAAAAATTTCAAAAGGTTTCCCAAAGGCTTGCACGCTAATTTCATGAGTGATCAACCCCTCGTTTTTAAGTAATAAAATAATGATAATATATTAGAAAATTGAATACGAACCTCTGAAAGCGATCCTGAGTTGTTTGGACTGACCGAGAACGCACCAATCAAAGGTGAAGCTGGTAGAGGCTGAGTTCGAGAAGGCGACATTCCCTGATTCGCAAATTCAAATAAACTGCTATTGTAGCCACTAAGCTTTGAAGCTGAACTGCTCAGCTGGGAGATATGATTACTAAATGGATCCGAAACGTGGTTCATAAATGACATAGTCTGAAATGAAAATACACGGTTTTTTTCTCGCGTGAGTTTTCGTTTGAAATAGTTGGAAATTTCGTCGATGGAGCTTGAATTTCCAATATGAACATTTCGTGTCGAATTAAGAGTCGATACTTTGATTTCATTGATAAAAGTTGATTAATTTCATCAATATAAGTTCAAGTAAAAAACAAAAACTAACCGATTCCATGGAGTCTTGATGTGAAAACCTTGATCCTGTGAGAAAACCACCGGATTGAAGATGCTGCAGAGGGCTGGACGTAGATGGGGAAAAATTCGAAAGCACTGATCGCTCTGCCATTCCTGGAATATTTACTGGAGCAGAACTTCCAAGCAGACCAGAACTTGCCAGACCAGCAGAAATCGAATTGCTAATTGGAGAACTAGTGTCCCTATGAATGGAATCTACGAGACTAATCGGATCGTCCAAGTTTAACTCGTCTAATGCATTTCCTGAAAAAACAGGATTAGGTTTAGTCCTCATTTTTCGATTAAGAAGGAGAAAGAAATATAGTTTTTAAAAATGAATAAAGATACTGACCTACGACTGATTCAACAGTGTCATTTGAATAGAAAGAACTAGATAGTGGTGTCACCGTCGATGCAAGCGAATGACCCAAGCTACCATTTAAATTGTAGGCTAGGTAAAGACTCTGTTTCCTTTGAGCCTTTTCTGCTTTCGTAAGTAAAGGATCGCTCTCGATCTGCACGACCTGCTTGCGAATGTCACCCTGAGGAAGAAAATGTTTGTTAATAAATTCAGATTAATTTAAGAGTTTTTCGCTTTTTATATATTTTTTCCATTTGTAGAGATTCACAAAGTTGTTGTTGAAATATAGGAGATATTAAGGGGAATCAGAAAAAAGGACGAAATAAAGGATAATCAGACCAGGGTGGCTACCCAAACTTAAAAAAATTCTAGGCTATTTCCCGGTTTTCCCGGGCAAAAATTACATTTTTCCCGCTTGACTTCTTAGCGTTTATAATAATAATTCTTCAATAATAATTGCTTTATTATATACATTTTGAAAAGAGTAAAACATTGTGGAACTCCAAGGTAAAATATATTATGTAAATTATTGTAAAAGTGATTTCAGACTTCACAGCCCAAAGTGCTCTCAAAATAGGGGAAATAGGGTAATTTTTCAAGAAATTAGGAGAATAAATTATTTTATATGTATAATATTAATGTAGGTACCATATTCCGAAGATTTCAAGTCCAAACACATTGCATTTTTAACAAAATAGTGGAATTTTGAACAACAAAAATGATGAATTTTCAACAGAGTAGAAGTTTTCTAGCTAAAAAGTCGAATATTTCAGACAAAATTTGACTTTTAAGTCCGAAAAGAAGAAGACTATTCAAATAAAAATAATTAACTTTCAACTATAAATGATGAATTTTCAACCAAAAATGATGACTTTTTTACCAAAAGAAATATCTTCAATCCAAAAGGACGGATTTTCTATGAAAAAGACGAATTTTTAACAAAGCAGCTGAATTTTCGACCAAAAAAAAGAGTACTTTTTAAGAAAATAGTTGAATTTGCGACAAAATAATTCGATTTTCAACCAAATAGTCGATTTTTTAACCAAAAGAGAATAATTCTTAAACAAAAGTATAATAGTAGAATTTTCCAATTAAAATAATTAACTTCAACCAAGAAGACGAATTTTCAACCAAAAAAGATGACTTTTCAACAAAATAATTAAATTTTGAAACATATATTAGAGTTCTTAACCAAAAAAGATGAATTCTGAACCAAAAATATAACAGTAGACTTTTCAATCAAAAAGAATTCACTTTCAGCCAAAAAAGATGACTTATCTACGAAAAGATGAATTTGCAAACAAAAAGGACCAATTTTCTATCCAAAAAGACAAATGTTCAATAAAACAGTTGAATTTTTTGCCAAAAGAAATTAATTCCGAACCATAAATATAATAGTAGATTTTAAAATAAAAATAATTAGCTTTCAGCACAAAAAAAAAGATTACTTCTGAACCAAAAATACAATAGTAGAATTTTCAAATTAAAAGAATTAACTTTCAACCAAGAAAGATGAATTTTCAAGCCAAAAAAGACGATTTTTTTAAGAGACAATTGCATTTTCAACGAAGAAAGATGAATTGTCAACAACAAAATATGACTTCTACCAAAACGTGAATTTTCAATCCAAAAGGGTGATTTTCAATTTAAAAAAAAAACAAATGTTCAACAAAATAATTAAATTTGCAACCAAACAGTAGAATTTTTTTACCAAAAGAGATGAATTCTGAACAAAAACTATAATATTAGACTTTTCAATGCAAAAGAATACATTTTCAAACGATAAAGGCGATTTTTCTACCAAAATATGAATTTTCAATCAAAAAGGACCAATTTTCTATCCAAAACAACGAATGTTCAACAAAACAGATGAATTATCGCCCGAAAAGGATGTATTCGGAACCAAAAATATAATAGGCTTTTCAATTAAAAGAATTAACATTCAACCAAGAAAGATGAATTTTGTAGCCAAAAATACGAATTTTTTTTTAAGACAATTGAATTTTCAACGAAGAAAGATGAATTTTCAACCAAAAAATATTACTTCTACCAAAACGTGAATTTTCAATCCAAAAGGATGATTTTCAATTTAAAAAAACAAATGTTGAACAAAATAGTTAAATTTTCAACCAAACAGTAGAATTTTTTACCAAAAGAGATGAATTCTGAACAAAAAGTATAATATTAGACTTTACAATGCAAAAGAATACATTTTCAAACGATACAGACGATTTTTCTACCAAAAGATGAATTTTCAATAAAAAAGGACCAATTTTCTATTCAAAACCATGAATGTTCAAAAAAACAGTTGAATTTTCGACCAAAAAGGATGAATTCCGAACCAAAAAATAGCAGACTTTTCAATTGAAATGAACTAACTTGTAACCAAAAATGAATCTGATTTTCTTATTGGGTTCTATTATTTCAGTTATTCTCATTTAAGCGAAAAAAAAACAAGAAAAAGGGGGAAAAGGCGACTTCTTGAAAACAGGAGGGAACATAGGAATTTCTTTAAAAAAGAAGAAAAGAGGGGAATAGGGGAAGAATGTGAAGACTGATAGATTAAATTGAATTGAAAGTTATCTATGCCATTAGTATGTTGAATATCTAAAAAGGAAGTTTTTGTTCTCAAATGTAAAAGGAACTTTAGTATTTGAATGCTCCAGTGACTTTAACATCCTAAATATAAAATGATTTTCGATAATTATTGCTAATATAAAAAAAATATATAAAATTTTCTTTGTGGGTGATTCAAAACCAATCTATTTAGATTATTACATTTTCACAAATAGGAAAAAGAGTGAGAGGTTGGTTTTGGTTGACTTTTTCTCTTTTTCTCCCTCTTTTTTCTTTTCGTTATTTTTGTCTCTAATGAGCCGAAAAGTGAGGTAGTTTAGAGGTCTGTTTTTAAATCTGAATCTTTTTCATGCTCACTTTGCATAAAATTATTCATGATAAAATAGATTTCTGTTCGATCTTAATTTATAAAATTTTCGATTTTCGAACAAATTCCAGGGATGCCAGCGGTTCAGTCGCTCAAATTTAGGGGAAAAAGGGGATTTTTTTGGGGAAAAGGGGGATTTCTTTGGGGAAAAATGGGATTTTTTAAAGCGCAAGGGGAGTGAAAATACATTAATGAATACTATATTTTTTATGACAATTGGTATTTTGCTACAGGAATATAGATGGAGGCCCAAAAAGACGGCTATAGTCTTTTGAAACTTAATTTTGTTGAATAAAGTAAATATTTTCTTAATTTAACCAAATGTTTTGGATAAAAATTTTGCTGCAGATTTTACACAAACAAAAATTTTGTTGATTACACGAAAAATTTGTAATATTTTTTTTTTCAATTAATGTAATACTGAATGTTGTTTATTATAAATAAACTGTAAGACGCTCTTTAGGAACGTTTAATTGTCAAAAATATTTTCACTTCTAATAAGTATAATAATAAAAGCTTTTTTACAATAAAGAATCTATCATTTGCTCTTTCGGAGCGTGTAATTGTCAAAAAAAATGTATGTCAGTCTAAATTACTATAATAATGAATGCTTTTTCATTATATAGAATCTGTGATTTGCTCTTTCGAAGCGTGTGCAATTGTCAAAAATAATTTTACTTCAAATAAATGTGACACTAAATGTCGTTTCATAAAGAAATACCTGAAAGGTTTTTTGGAGAAAAGTTTTTTTTACACAAAAATTAAAACTGTACGTAATATTTCTGCCTTACTCAAAAATATTGTATAACGTAATATTTTTACGAATCGTAATTACAAATTTTCAAATGTATTGGTAATTATATGCAATTTAATAATTACATTTTTGCCTGTGAAAAATGTACTTCAATGCAAGTAAACAAGGAATATTATCTGAAAAAATCGAATTTGAGCAAAATTGCTTATTTATATGGAAAAAAAATTTTCCTATAAAATGTTTTGTAAAATTACTCCTGAAATTGAAAATTTTTCTAAATAGTATGGAATTTTCTTATTCCCGAACTTATGTGCAAATTTTCCAAAGGAAAATAGAATATTTCCTATGGAAGTGAGAATTTTTCTGACTATAAATTGGGAAAATTTCCCAAATATTGTAGGAATCTTTCATTCCCAAACATGTATATAAAATTTCCCAAACATGTATATAAAATTTCCCAAACAGATCGAAATATTTCCATTCAAAAAGGAAAATTTTCCAAAGTATTGGGAAAATTTCCAACTTTTTTAGGAAAATAATTTTTTGCAACACCCACCTCGAAAGTACTCCGTTCCATGTAGCTAAATTATATGCAAAGTGACTCATTCCGGATAACAATGCGGGAATGATATTGGCGCATGCGCAGTTCGATTCTTATATACTTTCCACATCAGCGGAATGTACGCGCATGCGCACTTTGCAGATGAGCAACTTTCCGCATCGCGACAATTCGGGGGCAACGTAGCAACAGCAGCGCTCAGTGTCCAAGCGAACAGCTGATGGCAGATGCGAGGTTAAAGTCGACGTGTTTAGAGTGCAAGTGAAATTTTCCTTCTCATTGTCAAAAGAAGATGGACTTAAATAAAGATTCGAATCAAACTGGTGAAGAGTGTACTCCACCAGATAGTATATTAGTTATTTTCATATATTTCGATTTAATTTAATTAAAATTTCGTATTTTTAGAATTTGCAACTGTAAATATTCTTCCTTTGTCTTTCTCTTAGTACAACTTTCTCGGAAGGTTGTTGCAAAAAATAGCGTGTGATACACGTGCGCACAGTCAATTGCTGACTCGTGTGATTTCAGCATTCGCCTTCAGCTCTTCGCACTCGTCCTCGTTTTCGCACTCGCTTCGCTCGTGCGCTAACCTCCGACTCGTGCTTCGAGCCTCCGGCTCATGCTGACAAATTTACACTCGTTGGCAATCGCCTATTTTGAGCACTTGTATCACAAATAGCTATTTCCTACCCAAAGTTGGAAATTTTACCTACAAAATTAGTGGGAAAATTTTCGAAATTTTTTCCAGTGTACCTTAAAACCTAAAACACGTATCTAATACTCATTCTTACTCATCCAATAAGAGTTTTTTTTCAATGTCTTGAAACTATGTGATAATTCTTACAAAAATGAATCTAAACTTTGTGAAAAAAAGGAGAAATTGGGTCAAAATTTTCGATTTTAGGGATTTAAGGGGATTTTTCAAATTTAAGGGGGAAAAAGGGGATTAGGGGAAAATGGGGACGGACTGGCATCCCTGAAATTCCGGGCTTTTTCCCGGTGCTGAAAATTCCACGCTAATTCCCGGGTTCTCGGTCAGTGACCATGAGTACTTCAAAATTTTAATTTTTAATGTACTTTTCTGAAGCAAACTTAATTTAATATAGCAACCGGCTCCGATTTGAAGTAATTTACTTTTAAACTTTTCATCATCATATTGAATTTAAAAAACTTTAATTTTGAAGAATTTATATTAAAATTTTAATATTTGAAACTTAACAATTTTGAACGCTCTCAATTCGAAATTGCTAAACTTAAAACGTTTAGAATTTTAAATTATACTGGAACTTAGATTTAATCAGTTCGAATTTACTGCGTTCCGAGAGTTGCATCAGGTTACGAAATCACAGAATGATAGAAAAACTGAATGAAGACATTTTCGAATTTCAATTGTTCATTTATATATAACATTAAAAAAAACAAGTTGAAGGACTAGAAAAATATGCGAAATTGTTGTAAAAAGGGGCAAACCCTCCCTTTTTATTAAAAATATATATATATATATATTTTACGAATTTTTGTTCATATAAAAAATATATTCTATATAACTTTGAAGCGGGCTAAACCATTTTTGTGATCAAGAGAATTTTTTTCTTCATAGATATTGAATTTTTTTTATTTTTGTTTGCAAATTATATTTTCAACATTTTTTCGTATCTGTTGTTTGCAAGAAAAATGCGAAATTTCGATTTTATGAAAAAATTCTTCTGGCCACGAAAGTTATTTAGCCCACATAAAACTCACAAGATATTTTCCTTATGATAGTACAAATTCAACAAAAAATGTTGAAAGAAGGCGATAAAATCTGCCAGAACATGGAAAGAAATCTTGAATATCCTAATTAGGTCAAAAGTTATATAAGTTTGAAGAAAAAATTGTTTTTGTTTTAAATAAAGCGAAAAAATTCAAATACGTAGAACTTTGTAAAAAATTTTTTTCACAAGTCGCAAAAATACGTATCGCCTAATTTCCTCTAAAAAACAACATATTTTGTCCCGAGAGATTCTGCGATATCAAGTCAAGACAACCTGTCTGATTTGAAATGGATTCGGTCAATAATAATTAAAAACATTAACAATAAATATATTTATAATAATATTTACAATGCTGTTTACAAAAAGTTAAGAATAAAAACGTTCGAATACTATTATGATCCAGTACAATTTTTACGAGACGCTGGGAGCTTTTTTCAGCCCGCAAGCTTTTTTGGAATCGCGAGCCGGCTCGCAGCTCGGCTCGACACGACCCGCATATGAAAAGCTCGCGCATTTTAAATTGAATAATTTATAATTCAAAGTGTTCAAAATTGCATCATTTAAACTTGTAAGCATTTTAAATCAAACAATTTTGAATTGAAAGCCTTCAAAATTGAATAATTTTAGAAAAAGCAACATTACTTGAGTGAAATTGATGTGTTTTTAATTTGAATATAAATGAAGATTGAACAAAATTTTAATGTGGAGGGCTTCAAACATGAATAATTATAAATGAAACCTAATCGATTTCATAGTTTAATATTAAATGACTCATTCAAAATCAGTACGATATTTTTTCTTTACTTTTTTAACAGATTTACTTATGTTTCAAAATCGAAAGCATATGAAATGGAATACACTGGAAGTTGGACTGAATACCGGTTTTAGGCACGGCTTGCAGTAGCCTTAAAACTAAATCCAGATCGCTGAACGATTTTTGCAAATTTAGATTCACAATAATGGGTAAAACTCGAAGAATACATTCAAATGCCCAACGACAAGTGTGTCCTGATTTTGAAACTGTGCACAGAAGAGCAATTTATAATATAGTTAATAACAGATTTGTAGAGTTAAAATAATTGGCTGTTCTACTGTAACTCCAGTTTTCCGAAAGAAACATTGAATTTTTTTATTTTTCTCGGAAATGGTGCAAGATCTCATGAATGATTAAGAGAATGTTTTGAAGAACTTTTTCAACCGTGCAAATTATATTCGTAACATTTTTTCGTATCTGTTGTTGTTTGCAAAAAAAATATGCGAAAATTCGATTTTATGAAAAAAAAAAAATTCTCCTGACCACAAAAGTTATTTAGCCCACATAAAACTCACAAGATATTTTCCTTATGATAGTACAAATTCAAAAAAAAATTGACAAAAAATATAAGTGTGGGTTTTTGAGAAAATCTACTTTTAATATTTTCAGAAAAACCGCCGCCATTTTGTTAATTTTGAATATTTTCATAACTTTCTAGCGGATTACGAAAGAAGGCGATAAAATCTGCCAGAAAGTGAAAAGAAATCTTGAATATCCTATTTAGGTCAAAAGTTATAAAAGTTTGAAGCAAAAATTGTTGTTTTTTTTAAACAAAGCAAAAAAATTCAAATACGTATAACTTCGTAAACAAATTTTTTTTTCATAAATCGAAAAAATACGTATCTCCTAATTTCCTCTAAAAACAAACATATTTTGTCCCTGAAAGATTCTGCGACATCAAGTGTAGAAGCTGCCTGATTTGAAATGGATTCGGTCTATTACTAACCTTTTAGTTTATATTTATATTATACTCTATATGAAATAATTAATTCTGCATATTCTATTTTTGTTTGATTTCATATAAATAAATTTTCTAAAGAAATTGTTGGAGATATCGTAACAGTGCAAAATAACTTTACTTTTACAATTTTGTAAAAACCGTGACTTCAGTAATGATTTAAATCTAAATAATATTCTACACATTGCATATAAAAACTTTATATTAAAATGATATGAACAAGGAAAAATTGCCAATCTATATAAATAATTTAAACTTTCTCCGCTTCCCCTCCTACCCTCCTCATAATTTTAACCAGTTCAGTTAAAGAAACTAATTATTTTGAAATAATAGAAGTCGATTCTAAGTATAAGATAAATCATGAATTGACTTCAAAATCCTCTACAGCTATAAATTTCCATCAGATTGAAAAGTTTATATTTGGAATTTCAGAAAATGAAATTTAAAATAGATTCAGCAAAACAGATTTTTGATTTTACTACTGTTCAATTTTATTTTTTCACGTGAAGTTCTTTAAGAAAAAAATGCTATTGAATCAATAACCTTCATTCAAAATTAGATGCTCGAACATATATTTTACTGATTTGCAAATTAATATTTAGTGAAAAAAAAAAAAAATTCATTTCAGTTCAACAGTGACGTTATGAATTATATAGTGTGTACATTTAAATTAACAAAAGCTCCGCTTTCGAACAAGGCTTATTGATTCAATATCATTTTTTCTTAGTGTTGATAAAAAATCCTGCTCTAGATTAAAAAAAAATTAATTCGTTAAAGAATAAAATCAGTTTTAAAAATGATCATAAACATCATACGAACGAGAAAAACCCTCATTCTATGTATAAATAATCATTTAATCATATCTGATAATCGGATTTCAGATCATACGACACGGTGACAGCAAGGTGCAAAATTTAATTATAAGTTAATAATTATCATTGTTATAATCAATTTTTTATAAAAAACTAACAAATTCAGTTTAAAATTTTTTTATTTTACACCACTCAACTACTCGCTTGATTAATATATATTGTTCATAATTACGTGCGATTTTTAAAATTTATCGAGGTATGAAAATTACGAATTTTATAAACAAATTGAATGAAGCAAACGCCAATATTTGGCACTCACGCCAAGAAAACTGCTATTTAACAACACTTCTAATTTAAACTTCTCAAAGTATGTAGACAACTATGAATCTTTACTTTGTATTAAAAATGAATATTGTTTTAAACAAGAAGGACATTTTTGTTGTTTTTTGAAAATAAATGAATTATTTTATCAACCAAATAAGTAAATTGATAAAAAATATGTTCTCAAGTATTACTGCATTGATTTGAGCCAATTTTTAACGTATGCAAGTCGTTTATAACTTGATACAAAAGGAAACATATATTGTTGAAAAAAAAAACTTTTTATAACCTTCACGTTAAATAAACATAATAATAAACTTTAAAATTGGCTTCACGAGATCTTGTTAATTTATTTTCCTTGGATTTCGCGAAAAAAAAACTTTTCAAATTAAATGGAAATTGAAAGGTGTAGAGATATTTGAAGTATAAATTGCTGATTTATCCCACTGTGAGATTGATTTCAGAATGTTCAATAATTATGATAGCGGAAGCTTCTTTCAATATTCCTAATTTATTTTTCAGGTTTTTTTTTAGCTGCACGAGCTTTTTTTTGACTTGCGAGCATTTTTTTAGCTCGACTATCCCACAAAAAGCTCGGCTCGCGCGGCTCTAGCTTTTGCACACCCCTAGTTTTGAATTAAAAATAGTCATTCAAAAGCTGAAATTCGAAAGTAAAAAATGTAAAATAATGTACATTTGTAAAGAATCTCGCAACATAAAAAACAAAGGGGACAAAATAATAAAATAAAATTGTTTATTTTTACGTTTTCTAATTTTTAAATTTTTCGCTATCCAAGGTTTTTTCTACATTTCAATATTTTACAATAAAATATCTCTGAAATTCATAGCCTATAAAAATGGAACTTTTTTTAAAAGATAGTCAGAATTTAAAGATTTGAAGGTTTTTAGGTACTTCTTTTTCAAATAGAAAAATAATAATATGTATTTTTTTCTTTTAAAATTCAAATCCTGTCTGTTAGAACAAATATTTATGATTTTATTTACGTTTCAATGTTTTTCTAATCAAATTTCAATTTTTTTTTTGAATAAGCAAAAAGAAGAAACAGGGGAGAAATTTTGAAAATAATACACTTTAGGGAATCAAGAAAAGGAACAATTGCGTAAATATGGACCGGTTTGCGAGACATTCGTATAAAATGAAGTACTTACGACTTGAATAAGAGATCCGGGATTGTACAATAAACTGCTGAGTTTCTGTGCGTTGGAATTTGAATTCGAATTATGGAGTTGAGCACCCGGAGCTTTACTATGAGAACTATTGCTGCCAAGACTGCTAGTGCTTGCGGATTCTGATACTTCGCCGCTTCCATTCTGTAACGCAGCCAACTAATGACACCAAGTCATTACCTTCATTCGTCTCCGATTTTTAAATTGGGTCAACCCATTCAGTAGGAAGACTCACTTCAATTAATTTCGGTGGTCCAACAATTCAAGAATCCTCAAAAACATTTTTAAGCGCTATTTAAAGCTCATTTAATTTTTTATTCGAAGTTCAAGATTGAAGTGAAGACATGAGAATGACAACTACTGGCAGGGTGCCTACTAATATTCACCCATCAAATTCCCGGTTTTTTCCCAGTTGTAAATATCAAATCTCGTCTTACTAAAGCATGATCAAATGGCATTTAACATAAGGTTTTCCTATGTGTAATTTTATGTTTCGTGATAACTTATTATATTCAAACAATATAATATTTTAATAATTTATGGTATCGAAGAAAAATAAATACAGTTAGATTACAATATTGATTAAGATATTTCGGCAAACGATGGTGGGCGCTTCATTTATTTATTCTGAAAGATTTTTTGTTCAAAATCTTAAAAAATCTACATTTTGTTTTAAATTTCTTGAAATCCTTAAGTACGAGTTTTAAATTATTTTTGAATCTTTTCAAAACTTCTAAATATCTCTTAATCTTACTTGATTTTTTTTTAAATTTTGTAATCTTGCAAAATTGAAAAGTTTTGCTTTAAAATCTTTTATATTCTTTTTCTACATTTTAGGAAATAATTTGAGGATTTTTTTTTAAATTTTGTAATCTTGTAAGACTGTAAAATTTTGCTTTAAAATATTTTATTTTCTTTTTCTAAATTTTAGGAAATAATTTGAAAGGTTTTGAAATATTTTTCAATTCTCTCTTAGAATTCAATTTTTAACACAAAAAATCATTTGAAATTTTCTCAAGAAATTTGCTCATGAATCTTAAGAAATTTTATTTTTCTGTTGAAACCTTTCTAAATTCTTCCAATATTTCTAAATTTTGTTTCATAATCTACAAAAATCCATATTTTGTTTAACATTCTTAGAAATCTTTTCAAATTTTAAATTATTTGTGAAAAAGAAAACACGAATTTTCAACAAAATAGTTGAATCCTCAACCAAAAAAGATTATTTTTCAACCTGTTGCATTTTTTAACCCAAAAATTCAATTTATTAATTTTGAACCCGAGAATATGAATTTTCTACCAAAAAATACGAATTTTCCACGAAATAGTTTCATTTTCAATAAAATAGTTGAGTTTTTCACCAAACAGTTGGATTTTCAACGAAAAATGGAATAGTAAAATTAAATTGCAACCAAAAAAGAATTAATTTTCAACCAAATAGTTAAATTTTCAACCAAAGAGATGAATGTTCAACCAAAAAAATCAATTTTTAACAAATTACAGTTGAATTCAACTAAAAAAGACAAATTTTCAACAAAATTGTTGAATCCTCAACCAAAACGGATTAATATTCAACCAAACAATTGCATTTTTAACCAAAAAGGTGCAATTTCTACCAAGAAAAGAATTTTCAAAGAAAAATGGAATATCTAAATTTTCAGTTAAAATAATTGCAACAAAAAAATAATTAACTTTCAATCACATAGTTAAATTTTCAACCAAAGAGATGAATGTTCAACCAAAAAAATTAATTTTTAACAAATTACAGTTGAATTCATCTACAAAAGACATATTTTCAACAAAATAATTGAATCCTCAACCAAAACTAATTAATTTTCAACCAAAAAAATGCATTGTTAACCAAAAACGTGACATTTCTACCAAGAAAAGAATTTTCTAACCTCTTCTAAACTGACTCGAATTATTCCTAAAATTTTGAGAAATCTTTAAAAATAAAAAAATTTCCTTAAAATCTTCTAGATTTTTTTCGAAGTTTATATAAATCTTTTGACATTTTTTTAATTCCCTTGACAAAATAAGTTTTCCGAAATAAAAATCATTTTTACTTTTCCCAAGAACCGTAAAAAAGTTTGTTTTGTTGAAACCTTTCAAAATTCTCAACAAGCTTCGAAACTTGTTTTCGAAATTTAAAAAAAAATACATTTTGTTTAAAATTTTTTGGAATATTTTCAAATGAAAATTTTAAAAATGTTTTCAAAACTTTATAAATTTCTTTTCAAACGATTTGAATTTTCCTAAAATAAAAAAAAATCTGCAGAAACTTCTAAACCTTATAAATATATTTTAAAATAATTAGAATTTTTAAAAAATTGTATAAGTGAAAAAATGCACTTAAAATCTTCAGGGTTTTTTAAACAATATTTCTTGAAATTTTTAAAAATTCTTAAGAAACTTCTGAACTTTTTGTTCCAAATTTTCAATAATGTACTATTTGTTTTTAACTTTTAAAACCCTTTTGAAGTTTCAAATTATTTTGAAATCCTTTTAAAAATTCCACATATATCTTCAACTTACTCGATTTTTGTATAAACTTTTGTAATCTTGAAAAATTGAGCTTAAAATCTCCTCAAGATTTAAATTATTTCCAAATCTTTACAAAACTTCTAAAATTTTCAAATATCTTTGGAAATAATTCAGTTTTCCTAAAAAAATGTTTAACCCTGTAAAATTTTAAAAATTGTCTTAAAATCTTCCAGATTTTTTTTATATATGCTGAAATCTTAAAATTAATCCTTTAAAAGAAAACCTAAATTATTTAAAATTTTCCCAAAAATCTGATCATCGGCATCAGTAATTTTTTTCTTACCGGTACCGACAATTTTTTTTTACTTGTACCATAATTTTATTTTTCTCATCTCCTCAAAATTGTGAAAAAGTTTACATAGGTGTGGTAGCAAAATGTTAAAAACAGATTTCTTTCGCAATATTAAAAAATCATTTACAATTAAATTGTTCTCTTTTATCAATAATGTTTAAGAACCTTTAGGAATGAATTTTATCATTAAGTAAAATTGCTTATTTGGACATTTTTATTTACAAAATTGACGGTGCAGAAAATTCGTAATCTTTATTTATAGATAAACAAACTGAAAGCAGCAACTAAAAGTCATAATCACGCAGTGTCGCACACAATTAGGTTTTCGAGAACAAGGTATGCGAGATATCGTGACTACAACTTTTTCATAAAAGGTTAAACATGCAAATTTATTTATCTTGTTATCACGATTGATAAAAAATATCACATTTTCTAAAACATGTTGAATGTGATTAACGGCTCTAATTTGTATTCCTGGTTAATTCCCGGTTAGTAGACACTGACTGGATAAGGAGTCCTTATCCACTTTTCCATCTCATAAATTATAAAACTGCGTCTTTTTTTCATTTTTTCGAGTGAAAGGAGAAATGATTGTCACATATACCTAGAATAAGTATCAATAGATAGTCTCTTAAATTACTTGAAATTGTTAAACACAGAAATTCGAAAAATTGGTCCTTATCGGGTTGTCATTCTCAAGTCTTTCAAGTGTTCTTTCCTAGGTGAGTGGGTTGACGATTGCAAATCATCGATTTTTGTACAGGTAATAAATACACTACTTATCTACAACATTGTATCTACTCTTACATATTATTTACAATTCGAGACAATATTGAAATTCAAAGCGAATAAATTTCTTGAATCAAATTAGATCTTTTTTAAAATTTGATTATTTTTGGGAAAATAATGGAAAAAATTAAAAAACTTACACTGCTATCGCTTAGAGGTTTGTCCTTGTCGTGAATTCTTTTGTCAGGTGGTAAAGCGCTGCTGAGAATATCCGCCAAATTTGTGCCGCAATCTATGGGTACCGGAATGTCCCTCGCCAAGCTCATTTCTTCTGTTGGCAACACTGCTCCATCAGAAAACCATACCAACGTTCGAACATATCAATTTTCTGCCGTACTTCATCGCTAATGTTTTTTATTTATTTTTTTATTCAAAATTATATTGAGCCAAACAAAAAATCTAATCTGACGCTAACTAGACAAATAATGTTTCAATTCTGAAAAGTATTAGAAAGGATATTTGTGGCCTTAAAAAACTGGAATCTCTTTCTCGATACGCAGCAAAAGTATTTCAAAGAGCTGAGAAATTGAAGGACTGAACTTGAGCGGCTTGAAGGTGTCTTTAAAAGTTTTCGAAATTAAAAGACACCCATACTTTTAAGGATTAAAGAAGAAGCATCTCATAAAGGGGAAGGTTCACGAATAAAAAGGAAGGTTAATGATTCTCTGAAAAAATTCTGTTAATAAAAACTTTTTTTCGACCGAGTTCAGAGATAGGAGGCATTTACCAAGAGGTGATATCTTTGAAAGTTAGCACAAGACAATGTAAAATCAGTTTCTTAAGCTCACAGGCAAAATTAATTAGCGGTGTTACGTACGATTGATGAGGGTACACTCACGGTCGACGTGTGCGAAAGCACAGAAGACACCACGTGGACAATAGCCCGCCTGTTGGACGTCGTTGCACTTTGTGGATTTGTAAATTTCGGGATGAAATTGCTGTTCTGTACGTGTATGGCAATACGTACAGGCGTCGCCCTGTTCACAGTTTCCTGGCTCGCCCCATTCTTCCCCGTGTTTCACATTTGGGCAGGGAGTTGATCTAAACAAATAAAAAAAGAGAACCCAATAATTTTAATCATATTCAATACAATTTAATTAGCAGAGAATCAGAAAGAGATTGCAGGGATCACAGCATGAGAAGAGCTCAAAAAAGGGGGAAAATAGGGGAAATATTAAACATTTATTTTTACATTTAGAAAAGAAGAAACAATCTTTTTATAAGAAATGGTATAGTTTTTGAGGATGCACTTAAGTTATATCAAGTTAAAAAATGAGCATTGTTAAAAATGATTGATTAAATCGAGGAAAATATTCCCATGGTTAATTGTAAATAATTTTGGAACAGAGCTGAAGGCGAACCTTAGAAATGAATATTTCAGGTTGAAATTGTTTATTTAACGATAGTTATTTAGGGTGTTGTTTTTGCTCTCTCCTTAGCGAAACCTTTTAAAAAATAAAATGAACCCAACAACATTATGATAAAAGAAGAATTGCAACTTATACCTAAAGAAAAAGCAAAAACATAAAAATGTAAATAACTAGCATTAAATAAACAATTTTATCCCAATTTTTTTTCTTCTAAAGGCTGCCTTCAGTTCTCTTTCAAAATTAGTTACAATTAACAAAAGCAATATTCTCGTAGATTTTATAAATCATGTTTAACAGGATGTCCAGCCATTCTTAGGAACGAAATTCAAGATCTTTTCCAGGTTTTCCAGGTCAAGAAGTCAAGTTTTTCCAGGTCCTTTTTTACATCAAATAATGAAATAATTGTTCGTTATAGATGTACAAAATGAGCCATTTCATTTTTTATTGGCCAACAATTTTTAAATAAAGCAAAACCATAAATAAACAAATTCTTAATTTTTTGCGAACATAAGTCGTCTTTGAAATCCTTGAAATCTTTGTGAATTCGTTGAAAGCTTTTGAAGTACTTAAAATCTTTGTGAAATCTTTTAGAATCTTTTTAAATGTTTGTAAAATATTTGAAATATTTGTGAAAGCTTTCTTTAATCTTTGTTTTTGAAATCTTTTGTGTTGGTTTGAAATCATTGAAACCTTTTGAAATATTTTAACATCTTTGAAATATTTGCGAAATCTTTCGTATTAGTTTGAAATCATTGAAAAATTTGAATACGTTTAAAATCTTTGAAATGTTTTAGAATCTTTGAAATCTGGTGTACTTTTTGCAATCTTTGGAATTCTTGTATTCTTTTGAAATCTTTAGGACATTTTTTATGCAATCTTTTGTATTCATTTGAAATTATTAACATATTTTTAATGTTTGTAAAATATTTTGAAATATTACAAATCTGGTTTACCCTTTTTTTAAATTTTAAATCTTTGAAATCTTTTGAAAGTTTTCAAATCTTTGTGAAATCTTTGAAATCTGGTGTACACGCCGTTTTCAAATCTTTGAAATCCTTGCAATATTTATGAAATGTTCGAAATCTATGGAAATTTTTGTGAAATCTTTGAAATCTTTCTCAAATCTTTTGAAATATTTATGAAATTTTTCTTAAAACTTTGTTTGTGAAATCTTTTCTATTCGTTGAAATAATTGAATTACTTGAAATCTTAGTGAAATCTTTTCAAATCTTCTAAAATGTTTTGAAACCTTTTGAAATCATTTCACACCTTCGAAATGTTTTAAAATATTTGAAATCTGGTGTACTGTACCCTCTTCAATCTTTGAAATCCTTTAAATCTTTTGCAAGTTTTAAAAACATTGTGAAATTGTTGTGAAATATTTGAAATCTGGTGTAGACGCCTTTTTTAAATCTGTGAAATCCGCGAAAACTTTGTAAAATTTTCAAAATGCTTTGAAATCTTTGAAATATTTTGAAACCTTTTGAAATCTTTAGTAATGTTTCGTAATCTGGTGTACACTCAAAAACCGAGTGGCCAAACCCTTGAAAAATCCGTTATATGGCCATGGCTCATTCTAATTCTGAAACTGAATTAACGCCGAAATTTCCAACTAATAATTTTTATAATTTGTAAGTTGAATATCACGAAAAAATGTATATTTTAACATTCTATGTGAGCGCAGACGAAATTAAAAACTTATAAAATTATTCCAAATATTAAAGTCTGTTCATTGCAATCTATAAAATAATTGGTAAAGTCTACAAAAAATGCTTGGAAATCTTTTTATTTATTCTGTAATGAGTAAAACATAAATTATATCTTGATAAAAAAAAACTTGTCAGTAGAAAGATTTCTTCTAAACGAGATGTTTCTTTCATAATAGACTGAAAGATTTAAAATACTTCTCACATTTCAATAAAATAACAGTTTTAAAAGAAAAAAAAATAATTCAAGGTAAGTACTCGTGAAAAATTCAAGGAGATTTCCAGGTTTTCAAGGTTAAAAAAAAAATTCAAGGAGAATTCAAGGTTTTCAAGGCCGCTGTACACTGTACAGTGGACACCCTGTTTAACAATGCTCATTTATGAACTCGAGATAACTTTAGTTTATTACATCCTTAAATAACGTTACATGATTTTTTAATGACTTCTACTTTTTTTAATTGGCTATATACTTAGGTCGTTGAAAATCCATTCATGACGATATAAAAAAGCCCGTGAAAACATAAAATTTGTTAAATAAAATATTTTACAACTATGCTTTAAATTGTTTTCTGTGTAAGACTTGTTATTTCATCCTTACTATAATTTATATTTTAAAATTAAATTGGAAACAACACTTATCAATGCTATCAAACTCAAATTAAAAAAATGGATTTCTATTTTACAATATTAAAAAAAACTATATAAAAATGCATAATGATTAATTTTTAAACATTAAGAGTTCTAAAAATTTTGTGAAAAGAAATCTCTTGAAATTCTTCGGAATCTTTCAAACTAACTAAAAATCTTTACACTCCTTCAAAATTTGTCGAATTCCTTCATATCCCTTGAAACTGTTGAAAGCCGTAAAAATCCCTTGAAATAAAGTCTAATTTTTTCCTTAAAATTCTCTAGAATTCGTGAAAATCCCTTGAAGTCGTAACAATTCAATAATATAAGGATACCAAAAAAATTAAAATATTCACTTAATTTATCTAAGAAACGCATGCTGAAATAAAATACGCGCGTTCACGTCCCTGGATTTTTATTTTCTAATATTCAAAACATAAATTATTTAAAAATCCATCAAAGTTTCTTTTTAATATTAAAAGTTCTGAATTAATTAAATATTACGTTTTAAAAAATCCGTTGAAATAAAATGCATGCACGCGAAGCGCGCTCTTACGTGCCTGGATTTTTATTTTCTAATATTAGAAACATGAAGTATTTAAAAATCCATAAAAATTTTTTATTATTAAGAGTTTAAAAACTTTTTTGAAACGAAATCTCTTAAAATTGTTTGGAATCTTTTAAAATAACTTAAAATCTTTAAAATTCTATGACTTCGTAGAAATCCTTTGAAATAAAATTGATTCTATTCCCTAAAGTTCTTTAGAAATTCTTTAATACCCCTTAAAATACCGTGAAATCTTTGGAAATCGTAAAATAGGTAGAAATCGTTTGAAATTCCATAAATATAAATTAAATTTCTCCAAAAACTATTTAAAAATCTATATTATCAATTTTTAAAAATTAAACTTCTAAAAATATCTGAAACGAGTTAAATGATTTAAGAAATGATTAATTCTAATTAGTAACATATGTTTGAAAAGACTCTTACTTTCGTAATTTTAATATTTTTTACTTATCTGAAGATCTTAACAGTTTCCATTAATATTGTTAAATTTTAAATAGCCACATTTTTTAAATCTTGAATTAAAAATGGTTTATATTTTAAAATGTTACGTGCATCATTGATAATTCAGAAACTGTTGAATTAAAAACGCCTAGAAATGGTCTAATATTATAAAATCCTAATTGTTCAATTTCAAACGCTTATTATTTGAAATGTTTTAAGCATTAAAAACAGTATCTGTGTAAAAAAATGTACGAAGTTAAACTAAAAGACTTAACAATGAACATTTTCAAATGAAACCCTGAGAGATAAGAGAAAGTGGCTAAGAGTAATAGGTTTGTTTAAATTTTGATAAATCTTTAAATTAATCAATTATTATACGGAATGTATACTTAAAGAAAAAATATTTAGCATCTACTAAAAACTGCACTTAAATTTGCCGGACTATTAAAAGCTGGCTTTTTGTAGTTTTTGAAAATTGTTTAAATTCTAGAACTTATTAAATTTGTATTCAATCGAAAAACGTAATTAAGATCAGTTGTGAATCGAAAGATCGGCCTAATCGAACAATAATTGTTATAAAATGTCTAAAATAATGATAATCGTTATTCAAACTTAAAATAAAGCATCTTCAATGTGGACAGATATACCATCGTACTTTATTATAGGTAATTTCAAAAATATTTATTTTGTATAGATTCAAAGAACAAATATTTTACCTTCAAAGTTTTACTTAAATCCTAAATAGTTTAGATTGAAATTAGACAAAATTAAAAAAGTTAAATTAATTATAATAGATAACTCTGTAAGTTAAAAAAAAAGCTTTCAATACTCGCGGTAACATATTCTAGTTTTGAACAAAAAAATTTGTAGATGTAAAACGATTAATTGCATTTTCAAATATCGTATATTTAATGAGAAAATGGGAAAAAGGGGAACACGGGGGGAATAGGAGGAGAACTGTGCACCCTGATATAAGGTAAAATATAAAGGAAATATGAAACAAATTTGTAAAAATATGAATTTAAAAACCATTGAAACTTGAAGTGAAAGAATTTTAAAGAAAAATAGTATATAAACAATTTTGAAAACTTCTAAAATTACAGTGGATATTTTTGCAGAAATATAAGAATTTGTTATCAGAAGGGTGGCAGTACTAAACTAGATAACCAAAAAAATGAGAATTTGTCAAAGGAGCGAAAAAACATTCTTTAAAATCTAAATCACAATTTAAAGATAAAACAAACGTCCACTCCCGAACTAAAAAAGTGCTGAATTAAGACCAAAATAGTTTGATTAAAAAAAAAGTGATACAGGTTCCAGGAAATAGATATGGAAGTTGATGATCTGAAAGTGATACAGACCAATCGTCCGTTTAAAAAAATAAATAAAAATACGCTACCGAAATATTGACTTTCTAAATACGCATAAAAAAGTTAGCCAATTCAGAGAAAATTCACCTAAAAGTGTTTGCATTAAAATTTCAACGGTTTTCAAAATCGGCTTTCATTAGCGATTAAAAATTGAATTTTCATGTTTAAAAAAATATAAAAACTAACTCCCGAGATAAGGGGACGTTAAATGAGAATAAAAATGGTTTAATCCAAAACAATTGTTCTGTTTCGAGAAAATCAAAATGGAAGATCACAATATTACAATATGGCAGACATTTTTTGCTAAATCAAACGAATATAGGTATATTTTTTTCATTAAATGATAATTTCAACAAAAATTAATCCTGAAAGGTTGTACAAAATTATTACTCAAGTAAGGTTGTAACTACGTTTTAAATCAAATGTTATTTAAAGAACATTTGTAATTATTGTATAAAAAAAATATTACAAAAAAATCCTTTTACGGCAATGTGTATTTTATTGTTTAGACAATTTTGATGCAATAAACCCATTTTCGATCAGAATGTTGATTATCTAGCTTTTTTATTTCCACCCTTCAACTAAAGTTTCAGAAATTTTGAATTCAAAATAAATTTAACCATGATAGTTTCAAAATTGAATAGATTACATTTATAAAGCCTCTCATTTTGGAGGCATTTTACTTTTCAGAACTCAAAATTTGATTTCTTTCAAATTTTTCAGTTTTAAAATCGTTCAAATTTAAATGATCCGATTTCGAATGTGCAACCATACGAAATATATTTTTTTTGAAGGCATTCAATTTAAAAATTCCGTGTAAATTAAAACAATAATTTTTTGTATTACACCATTCAAGACAAGAACGTGTTGTTAACAAATTTAATTCTAAAAATATGAATTTTGATTTGGAAGCATTCCAATTTTTAAACATACAATTTTTTAAAGCAAAAAAGTACATGAGAACTTGATTTTTAAATCTGCAAGTCTTTGCAAGCATTCAGGTTTATAAGCTTCAAAATTTCTAAGAATTTTGAAATATTTCATTTTGAAAGTCCGCAAAGAAAAAAATATTAATGTTGGAAGAAAATTTGAAAACATTTTGTTTTCAAAAATTCAAATAGAAATTAAATTGAATCTGAAAAGCTAAGGAATTTCGAAAACGTTAAAAAATCAAAATCTTGATCAGAAAGTATAATTTAAAAGTTGCTGAATTTGAAAGCAATAATTTTAAATGCTAAACAATTTTTTAATCTAAGTACTGCTTAAAACACTTTTATCAAAAGATTAAACAATACAATGAATCCAATTTGAAAAAATATTAACCACTTCAAAAAATAGTTAATTCCAATTTAAAATTATTTGATTTTGAAATTTTTGAATCTGAAAGGAGAACCCAACGAAACCTTCCTTCAACTAACAAATTTTAAAAATATCATTTTAATTTATCTCTGCAAAAATAAACAATTTCTTATCTGCCAATTTTGAAGATCTGAACATTGGGAAAGCATTTTTTTTAAAGAAGTTAACTCTGGAAATTAGAAGCCTTTAGCAGAATCTCTTGAAGTTTTTTGGCATTTTTATTATTTTTAATTACTTTCAGAATGGCGAATCCATGTAGGTATATTCACTATTCACGTTCGTAAAATTAGGTGTTTCTATTTAAAAAATATATTGTTATAGCCCTGACAGGGCCGACACAGACCAATAAGGGTGGCGATTCGGCGGACGATTTCAAATTCCCGGTCATTTCCCGGTTTTCCCCGGTCAAGTTTTTCAATTTTCCCGGTCAACTCAAAGTAACATATTTATATTTGCCGCAGAACGCAAACATTTATTTTAATTCATGACGCTCGTTCTAAACATCTTTTAACACAACAGAGCAAAACGTTGCAAAATAAATGAATTTTGAAAAAAATACTTAAATTTTCCACTAAAAAATATCAATTTTTCACAAAAAATGGAATATTTAAACTTTCAGTTGAAAAAATTAATTTTCAACAAAAAAAACGGACTTTCAACAAAATAGTTCCATTTTCAACCAAAGTGATGAATTTTCAAATAAAATTATGAATCTTTATCTGGAATAGTTAAATTTCAAACCAGAAAGATGAATTTCTAACTGAAATGATGAATCTTTAACTAGAATAATTGAATTTTTGACCAAAAAGATTAATTTTCAACCAAGAAGATTAATTGCTACCAAAAAGACGAATTATCAACTAACAAAGATAATTTTTCAATCAAAAATTGAATAATTAAATTTTTAGTCAAAAATGAATGTTCAACCAAAGACATGAATTTTGAACTAAAATGATGAAATATTCAACTGGAATAATAGTTACATTTTCAGTTTAATAAAAATAATAATTTTCAACCAAAAAACATCCAAAGAAAAAACAAATTTTCAATCAAACAGCTCATTTTTCAACCACAGAAATGAATTTTTAATTAAAACGATGGATCTTTAACTAAAAAAAAAATTAATTTTTAACAAAAGAGTTTAACTTTCAACCAAATAATTTTATTTCCAGCCTAAAAGATGAATTTTCATCTAAAATGATAAATATTTGACTGGAATACTTGAATTTTTAACTGAACAGAAGAATTTTTAAACAAGAAGATTAACTTTCAAAGAAAAATAAGATAATTTTCTACCAAAAAATTTTCAATTAAAAAAGACAAATTTTTATCCAAATTGTGGAATTCCGAACTTGAAAATAATAACTTTCAACTCACAATGGAACAGTTAAATTTTCATTTAAAGAAATTAATTTTCAACCAAACTGATGAATTATCAACTAAAATTATGAATCTTCAACTGGAATAGTTGAATTTTATGCCGAATAGATGAATTGTCAACCATATTGATTAATTGTCTACAAAAAAATATGAATATTCCACAAAGTACATACATTTTCAAACAAATAGTTTAATTTTTAAATGCAAAATATCAATTTTCAACCAAATAGTTGAATTTTCATTAAAAAAAAATTGATTTTCAAGAAAGTAGTTACATTTTCAACCAGAGATGAATTTTAAATTAAAATGACGAATCTTCAACCAAACAAATTAATTTTTAACAAAAGTTTAACTTTTATTTCTTTGAAATACTACTTCTACTCTGAAAACTGCTTGAAGTACTTTTATTACCTAAAATTTAGAAGAGGGAACTTTCAAATTGTGACGAATTCTGTCTTGGAAGAGGGATTTTTGAAAATTCCTTTCTTCTAAATCCGAATTATAATTCCTTTAAAAAATTCCCATTCCATGTAAAACATTCCCCGTTCCAAGTGAAATTATATTTCTTGAATTTTGCTATGATCAGAAGTAAATTCCCGGTTTTTAAATTAAATTCCCGGTCATTTCCCGGTCAATAAAATTCCAGGTCATTCCCCGGTTTCCCGGTCAAGTCGCCACCCTGCTAATGTACTTGCAAAAGTGGAAAGTGACTAATTTAACCTAAAAAGTTACTAAAAAATACTCATTTCGAACACAACAAATTACTAAAATTGACTACTGTTCGCACAAAAAGAGGCCTGTGATGTGAATAGAAACACTTATCTGCTCAAAGATTTCGATTCAATTCACACATTTATTTTACCGGCTTGCATTTACAAGATTAGATGAAATTATTTTGCTGAATTCCGGGGTGAATATATTTTCAAAGTGATGCTCAGACAAATTATATAATTAATTTTATTACAAGCTAAATAAGGGTCATTCCATTTTATTTGTATGTTGAACTTATTTATCACATAAATTTAAAAAAAATTACTTTATTTTTATTTCAAAATATAACTTAAAAAATGAAAGGAACAGAAAAATGCTGGAAAATAATTAACGAAAATTGCGTTTTAACAACGACTAAAAGAACCATTTTTCAGCACTTTCATAGGCTTATTGAAAACGTTGTGTTTAGTTTTTAAAATTAAAAATTACCTCGTAAGCTTCATTTTTAGTCAGTTTTTTCATAGTTGTAGCCATTTTTCAACTTTTTATCCTGGAATACGAAAATTTTCGTTTTTAAATTGGTCACTGGATGTTTTGTTCGTTTTCGCGGATGAAAAACTTGTAGGGAGAAAAACGAAAAATTCAGGATTTACAGTATATGTAAACAAAATCCTCGTTTTATCCTTTTGAAAATTGAATTTTTAAATATTGAGCCGAATTCAACTTAGTCATTAACTTGTTTAACCAAACCTCAAAATAGCAATCTTTTGGGCTATTTTGAAAATTGATATTTTGGTGAAAAAGGCTCGAGACAAACGCAAATTTTTAAGGGAGATTAAATGAAGGCCTAATTTACATAAATACTTTAAATCCTGGATTTTTTATTTTTCTCCCGACGAGTTCTTCATCCGCGAAAATAAAAAAAAACAAAGTGTCGAATTTCGAAACGAAAATTTTCATATTTGAGTACCAGAAGTTGAAAAGGGGTTTGAATTATGCAAAGTTTAACCAACAATGAACCTTACAAGGTGAGTTTTATTTTTTTTTAAACCAAATACAACGATTTTAATAAAGTTATAAAAGTGCTGAAAACAGTTATGTTTTAGTTGTTAAAACACAATTTTAATTCATTATTTCACAATAAAATTACTTTTGTACATTATAAATCAAAGTTTAAAGACTTATGAACCATTCTCATTTGAATCAATTCAATTTTACATTATCGAGTTTTAAATTTGTTCTATTCTATAAATTACTTCGATTTTCTTTTTTGTTTTAAGATAAAATCTAAAATGAGATGGAGAAATGTGACTAAAGTGACCTTTTTCTTTTTTAAAAGTGACTATAGTAACTTTTTTATTAAAAAAGTGATTAAAAAGTGACTAAAAGTGTCTGTGTGGCAGCCCTGCTTTAATCACAAATTACTGTACAGAAGTAAAAAACCTTATTCTCAGACTTATTAAATTATGAATTGAATAGGATTTTTTGTTCTGTGAATTAATGAATCCTTTGTTAGAAATTTAAAGTGCATAATAGTATAATTATAAAAAGTAAACTAAATATTTTAGAAAACAAACCACCATTTTAATAATTTCGAGTACTAATATCATAGTTTTGCTTTTTTATGAAAATGGAAATAGACTAAATAGCTGTGAAATCTAAAAATCCTTTGAAATCTGAACAAGTTCCTTTGTAATCCAAATTCCTCTTTGTAATCTTCAAGTCTGGTGTAAACTCAAAAGTCGAATAGTCAACTGCTCGACTTGTCTTAAAAGTTAAAGGATAAAATTAACTTTCAACTCACCTATATTTATACTTTCGTGGACTCCTCCTTTTATCTTTACTATTGTGATACTGAGGACAAGCGTATCCTTGGCGACATAATCTCGGTGGTCTTTTACAAGGCTCGGTCTTGTAATTGCTAAGGACATAATTCGTGTCTTGCCACTTTGGATCCTCATTCATGAGGTTTCTTTCCTTGTCGAGAATATTGGGCCCATTGGAGGAATTGTTGGGGTCAGATTCTGGATTTTCCAACGCCTGTATTTCCTTGATATCATAGACCGGAGGGCGAAGATCATGATTTCCGTGGGCAAAAGCGCAGTGAGGTCCATTTTTAACGCAAAACCCACGTGTGTCCGTGTCATGAACACACATGCAAGTTTTGTAATAACGCAGGTGGTAGCGCCTTTCGGTATCTCCTGCCGTTCGATGAAGAAATGGGCATCTGTGGCGTAAGAACAAAAGTTAGAAATACTCGTATTATGTTCTAATTGATACTCTTAAGCAGTAAAATATAAAATAAATTATAAAGAAAACTATCAAAATTTCTTAAGGGTAGAAAACTGGAAAATTCATTTCTAAGTTGTCAATTTTTAAACTGAGGACTTCTTTTGCAAGAATTGAATTTAAGTTTTCTAGAAGAATTTTGATCTGATTAAAATATCAAAGAATAAAATAGATATTACTTTAAAGTTTTTTCAAAAAGAGTTTTAAAAAAATGTACTCTTACTCTGCGTTTGAGAGAATTAAATTCGAGATCATATCAAATCAGATTTTATTTCTAGAAAACCAGTATGGAAGGTCAAAATTTTTGTGGATCGCCTTTTTAAATTAATAATTCAACAAATGATTCAGATATTATGTCGTGTAATAAAAAGTCCCACGACCTCAAAATTTGATTCATTTATCGTAATATGCAGTTGTGATAATGCCATATTTGGAAGAAGATAATTTGTCCATAATCGTGCTTGTTTTTTAAATGTAAAATCAATCTATTTATCGTAACCTTGACAGTGTTTCGTACTCGGGTTTGTAACAGCTTTTATTTTTTTTAAGCTTTTATTAGAGTTGAAGCCAAAAATATTCTTGATGAATTTTCGTAATCAGTTACGTAATTTTTTTATTTGAAAAGTATACTTGCTGACGGAAACCCCTATGAAATAATTAATTTCTGAAGATATTTGAGAAATATTTGACTTCTCAATTTATCAAAATATAAAAAGTGTACCACTTACAAATCAAAGTTGTCCGATGTAAGTCAAACTTGGGAAAATTGTTATTTTATTGGATAGTAGTTTATGAGGAAAATTTTTTGTCATTTAGATAAATATTTACTGAGGAGGACGGGGTGAACATTTTAAGATTTTCGCGGATAGCATCTATTTCGGTGATTTGTAACTCTTCTAACGGGGATAACAAAACATGTTCGTCCAGTACAGTTTCGATAGTTTTTTTGACGCCTTTTCCATTGATAATAAGCATTTTTTACATTCTCATCATAATGAGAAGGTATTGTTTTTATGTGAAAACTGACTATCGCGAATTTCTTTAGATCTCCACGTTTTGAGACCCCCTGGATCCGAAAAAACCGATTTCACGATGGTGTCTGTCGTTGTCGTCGACGTCGTTGTTGTCGTCTGTATACCGGGTAACTTTTGAAAGACTAGTCGCATTGGATTGTGCTTTGGCACACACAGTTTCAAAGACCAAAAAGAAAGATCGAGTTCGTTAACCAGCTATTTTGGATACAAATTTCACCAAGATTTAAAAATTCTATTTACGGCTATCCGTAGTACTCGGAAACTCGAACAATTTATCCTTATGACTTTTTTCGATAAAAAGAAAATTATCTGAGTCATAGCATTTCAAAATGATTAATAACACATTTTTTTATAGGATGTGCACTTTTTTTTATTATAAAAACAAGACAATGAAAATACGTATGTTTCAATACCAATGCATATTATTATGAATTGTAATAATATAAATTTATTAAAATGATACATTTTTCAGGGTAACTAGGAATAAAATTTAATGCAAAATAAGAAACAAATATTAAAGTAATCATTAAAAATAAAAAGTTTACTTTATTGTGCAGTATCTGAATAAGCAGCCCCAGACCAAGGTACAGAAATAAATATAACATAAATTTGATATAATAGAGTTGAACATAATATAGAAAAGTTCGCATTTTCGACAAAATCGAGTGCGAAGCATGAGATACGTGATGCGAATGTGTTCGTTAAAGCCGAAGGAGCTTTAACAAAAGAGAATTCACAATCACCAAATTATAGTTGTACCTAGACCAAAAAATTGAATTTTTTTTTAACAGGCATATTTTATTGTATATTTCTTTATCTCAAACGAAATCTTAGGGTTTTCCCTTTGAGAAAATTGATGTTAAATAGTGGGATTTATATGGTTTATTTATAAAAAAAGCGATGAATGGTTTTTAAGAATATACCCACTGTTTTGGCAATTTTTAACTCTTCTAATGGTGATAAACAAAAATTTGTTCAGTATAGTTTCGATAAGGGTTTTCACGCAATTTCCATTGATCACAAGAATTTGTTGAAAAAAGAAATATTTAAACGGCACAAATAAAGTTCAAGAATAAATTTGATTTTTACATAGAAGGACGCTTCTTTAACATTTCTTTGGTGATAAAGAGAAAGCTCGCAAGTTTGAGCGCGCCTCTGTTGGGTCGCGCGCTCGATAATATATTCATCTCGCGCTTCGCGCTCGGTCTTTCTACTTCCTCCAAATTTGTGCACAGACCTTTTAAAATTAAAGGTCAAGCATCGACAACTGTACTTTGGTGATTGTGAATTCTCTTTTGTTAAAGCTCCTTCGGCTTTAACACACTCGATTTTGTCCAAAGTGCGAACTTTTCTACATTAAGTTCAACTATATTATATCAAATGAATATTATATTTATTTTTTACCTCAGTCTGGGACTGCTTATTCAGATATTGCAAAATATTGTACAAATTTCATTTTTTATGATTACTTTAATATTTGTTCCTTATTTTTCACTAATTTTAATTCTCAGGTACATAGAAAAAACCAACACTTAATTTAAGTGTAAAATTGGAATTATTTCAAGGTATAACAAAAAGAAGCATATGAACCCTGAAATTAAGAATTTGTTTTAATCATTAAATTAAGAAAACAAAAAGACTGAAATTCAGGCAGTAAAGTCCTCAAATTAAGGTAGTAAAGACCTGAAATTAAGACGATATTTATACTGAAAAGGTAGTGTAAGGTTGAGATGACATTTAATTAAGGACTCTTCTTGCTGAAAGTAAGTCGCATATTTATACTGAAATTATGCACCCCCCCCCCCCCCATCCCGTAACCCGTAGCCTGCAATCACATAAATTATAAATATAATCTTTATAAAATCCTTTTGGATTCTCTATAAATTCACAAGTAGAACACTTTGTCTGCACCAAGGCTTCCAAAAAGCAACGTTTTTCTTCTCTTGACTTTTTTTCATATAGCTGGCTAACAAACTCGTCCTTTCTTTTTACACCCTTAAAAAGCGTGCTAAAGCACAATCCAATCCGAGTAGTCTTTAAAAATAAATCCGATAACAGACAACGATAACAACGCGACAACGACGACAGACAAGACACCGACGTAAAAACTATTTTTTCTGGCTCAGGGGGCCTCAAAACTTCGACATTTGATAAAATCCGCGAAAGTCATTTTTCACCTAAAATCAATACCTTTTCATTGAGATGAGAATGTAAAAATAAAACTTAATTTTTTATTGGTAAAAATAATCATTTAGAACATTGGCACGTGTGCGTAAACGTCATTGGGTAAACCAGAGCACTTCAAACATATTTTCGTCAATAAAAAATGTAATTAAACTTTTTTAATTTCAAGGTACTCAAAGAAAAATAAAGGGTCCAATGAAAGAAGTCAAATTTATTTCTGACCTTAATTTTTGAAGGTAAATATTTATCTTTTCAAAAAATGGTTAAATCCAATGAAAAGGGCATGAAAAAAACTATCGAAATTGTACATTTTTTGTAGTGCTATTAAAAGAGTTCAAAATTGCCAAAACAGATGGTACATTCTCAAAAACCACTTATCGCTTATTTTCATAAATACAGGGATCACAGCGCAAAAGGAACTCAAAAAAGGGGAAATGGGGTAATTTTCTCACGAAGAAGGGGAAAATAGGGGAAAGATTAAACATATATTTTTACATGTCGAAAAGAACAAACAATCTTTTTATAAGAAATGATTTTTCCAAAATTTGACGGTATGTATATATTTTCAAAGTTTCCAAATTTTGAAATGTCCTAGATAATAAAATAATATTTTGGGAATTTAATACGACTTGAATATTATAACGTTACAATAAAAAGGATTTCAATTTATTAAAACCCCTTTTACATTTTTTTAAACAGGTATAATATTTTAAGGGCATTAAAAATATCGAGAGAAAAAAAAATATTTGAAAAAATACAATAATTTCAACATATCAAGTTTGAAATCGCTCGAGTATAAAGTCTTCTAAATATTCAGGTTCACCACTGAAATCTAAGACAAAAATTAAAAATTATTCAATTTTAAAACAATAGCCGTAAAAAATTTCAATAAGTTCAGAGCCTAACAAATTAGAAAATGTGAGAAGCATTTAAAATTCTACATTTTCGACACAAGTATAAAAATGGGAACAATGTTTACTTTGAGGCCTGCAAAGTTAAACAACTTCAGCCCTAAGGATTAAAAAAAAATTATTCTGAAAATTCCAAAACGTTCCAAACTGATCGCTTTGAAACAAAACTGAATAATTTGGAATGGGAAGTGCTTAAAATTGTACAATTCAATATTTGAAATATTAAATAATGTACAACTTAAAATAATTGTAGGCTTTCGAAAATTTGGAAATTCATCATTTTTAATTAAAGCCATCAAAAGTAAACAATTTTAAATCGAGGACCACCAAAATTTAACAAATTTCAAAATGAAGCATTACAAACTGCCCCAAATAACTCTTCCAATACAAAATTGTTCAATGTTAAACGATGTAAATTTAACATTACTCAATTTTAAATATTTAAATAAAAAAAACGAAAATTCTTCAACTATTAAGAATTATGGTTTCCAATATGAAATAATCAAAACGTCAAGCAATCGATTTTAAGATTCGGTCAACATTATTATCATTTTAAAACTTGGAAAAGTTCAAACTAGTTTCGAAATCAACACTTTCAAACTCACACATTTGGATGTGATGTCCACTAACATTTAATTGGATAGGATTTTTTTTACAAAAATTCTGAGTTAAAAAAATAATATTACTCTCACTTCCCTAATTTCCCTGGTGTTAATAAATGTCTGGTAGATTCCTCTGTTGCAGTGGTCACATTGATTTAAATATTTAGATTTTGTAAAGTCTAAAAATGGATTTCTTTGAGAATGTTGATGTTCGTTGGTGCACAATTAAATTGCTTCAAACGTTTCGGCACAAAATAGTAGCCCTCGTAAAATTATATAAAATTTTTATATTTTAATTCTGTTTTATTTTTTTCAATTCAAATGTACTGAATTTTTTGTTCTCATTACAAATTATTTCTATAAAAGTAAAATTTTTCTAAAAGCACACTGTCGTAAAAATGAAAATTTATTTTAAAATAAATACAAAGTTGTTAAAAAAAAGTGTAGGTAATGAATTCTTTAAAAAACAAAACAAAAATTAGCACTTACATTTTATGAGAACATTTTTCTTTAATTTTGTAAAAAAATTTCAAATTGAAATATAACGAATTTTCTGTTATCATTTGAAATTATTTCTGTGAAAGTAACATTTTTATCTCAAAAATTAAACTGTAGAAAAAATACAAAATTATCAAAAACATTGTAGTTAAATAATTATTAAAATATTTTAAAAAAATTGACGTAGTAAATTTCATGAAAATATTTCCATTTTAGTAAGAATTCAAAATTATCAAAAAACATTCATTCTAAAAATTGTTTAAAAATATATATTTTTTATTTATTAAATAAAATGTACTGAATTTTCTGTTACCATTATAAACCATTTCTGTGAAATTAAAACTTTCCCAAAATCAAACTGTAGAAAAAATACAAAATTATCAAAATATTTTAGTAGGATTCTTCAAACTTTTTTTTGGTGACATACATTTAATAGAAACATCAAGATTCGCGTTAGCATATCGCCGCCAAGTACTAATTTACACTGTAGTAAAAATATAAAATTAGCCAAAAATTTTCGGTTTTTGAAAGTAAAATTTAATGGTAATTTAAAAGTCTCCAAAAGACAAACACAAAAAAAGTACATACGAATAAAAACTCCAAAGAAATCGTTTAAAATTTCGAACCAGTTTGAATCAAGAAGGAATCCAAATTCGAAAAGCTTATTTCTAAAAGCTTCCAGATTTAGCCATATGAAGATTTGAAAGCTCTTCATTAAAGCAAAAAAAAAACAATTATTTGAAAAGCAACCATTCTTTTCACAATATTTCGAAACAATAACAAGAATTCAAGGGCAGCCACTGTTCGACTCCAAACAAAGGAATTTCTCGACTCTATCCCCAATTTCAGAGTGAAATGTGGAGTTTATATTAGGTATATTTATACGTTTGCTGCGTCATCGCGTCAAGTGGTAGATAAACCTAGTTCCCACTTTCGGTGAATCCAGGGAACCAACAATTAATATCAGCTGACATAGGATTGACCTAAATCTAAAACGGGGCCATTTTATAGGAAAAGAGTGAGTAGGAAGTATGGGGAGGGGGAAGGGCAGGGGAAAAGAGGCGCCAGGTTGGCATGGTGTTCATGGGTCGCGAGGGGAACACGACAAAGAAAACCTCATGAATCTTCGTTTCTGGCGTGCCCAGTAAAGAGAAAATCAATATCAGCAGGCTCCTTTGTTTGGAGTCCCCTAAGCACCGAGTATTTTGGAGGGAAAACTAAGAACGTCAATTGTGGATGGCGCTATCACATTTTCCTCGATTTTTCACGCGATTCTCAACAGGCGATTCAGGGAACACGCGACGACTTTATCGAGGAGATGCATTCAGATGCATTTTGCCAAGATTAGACGCGACAAAATTAGCGGTCGCGCACTAATTTATCCTCAACGGCGCGCTTTTACGCATGACGTAAATCTGCCCACAGGGTATCAACATCTAGTCAGGGAGAAAGTTATTGTTCCTTTTTTATTATACAATCGGATTTTTAACACAAAGTTGCCGCTTAATTAGCTAATACGTATGTATTAGGATGATTGAAAAAAAATAATTTTCGAATCGGAATACGAACACTAGCCTAAGTGATACCTTAATAGTCAACAAATTAAAAAAAAGTTAAAAAACGTAAATGATTTTGAGGTCTTCTATTTTTATTTTCTCAATGCTTCAAAACGCATGTAATAAATTTGTATACATGCCTAGAAATATCCCCTTCTAGATTACCATAATTGTAAATAATTGATTGACATTTTTTAGCTCATTTTTGCTACATGCATTATCAATCACACGCTGTGGACGCGTGTATTTTTTCCTAAGATTCTTGAAAAAATTCAAAAAGATTTTTGAAGATTTCAGAAATGTCAAATCAAATAAAAAAAGAAACAAATTTCCTGTAAAATAGTTTTTGCAGAGAATATTAGTTTTCTAACAACAACTAATTTTCAACGAAATAGTTAAATTTTCAACCAAGAAACGAAAAATACAATTTTCTGATATTTCAAGTAAAAAAGATTTTATTTTAGATAAAAAATTTTAATTTATTTATTTATTTATTTATTAGTTTAATTAATCCAACAAAGACAAATTTTTAACAAAGTAGTTGAAACCTCAACCAAAACCGATTATTTTTCAACCAAATAGTTGCATTTTTAACCAAAAAAGGTTTTAACCAATAAAGATTATTTCTAAATAAAAAATGTAATTCCTGATATTTCAACTAAAAAAGATTTTATTTTTAATCTAAAAGAGTTGAATTCATAAAAAAAGGATGAATTTTTAACAAAGTAGTTGAATCCTCAACCAAAACAGATTAATTTTCAATCAAAGAGTTACATTTTTAACCAAAAAAGAATAAATTTCTACCAAGAAATGAATTTTCAAACATCTTTTAAACTGACCCAAATTATACCCCAAATTAAAAATTAAAAAAATGCCTTGAAATATTCCAGATTTTCTTCCGACATTCTTAACAATCTTTTAAAACTTTTTGAAATCTTTTTCCATTTTCTCTAAAAATTAATTTTTCAAAATGAAAAATCATAACATTTTTTTCCAGGAATCTTAAAAATATGTGTTTTTTCTTAAAACTTTCCAGATTTCTTACAAATCTTCTCAAGAATTAAATTATTTTCGAATTTTTTCAAACCTTCTAATATCATATGAAATAATTCAGTTTTCTTAAAAAATCTGTAAATCCTGCAAAATCAAAAAAATATTGTCTTAAAATCTTCCAGATTCTTTTTTGGCATATTTTTAAATCTTCAAATCTTAAAATTAATCCTTTAAAATAAAACATAAATCATTTTTACTTTTACCGGAAATCTTGTTATCCATAATATCATTTTTCTCATATCTTTAAAAGTGTGAAAAAGTTTACAAATTGTATTGTAGTAGCAAAATATTAAGAACAGATTTCTCTCCCAATATTAAAAAATCATTTACAATTCAAATTTTATCTTTTATCAATAATGTAAAGAAACATTTTTAAATAAATTTTACCATGAAATAAAATTACTTATTTGGAAATGTTAATGTACAAAATTGATGCTGCATAAAATTCGTAATCTTTATTAATAGACAAACTGTAAACAGCCACTAAAAGTCATATTCACGCAGTGCCGCAACCAATCAGGGTTTCGACAACAATGTATGCGAGATATCTTTGCACCACTTTCTTAATAGATAGGAAATAATAATTTTTTACATTCTCATTCTAATGAGAAGGTATTGGTTTTATGTAAAATTTGACATAGTCGGTTTTCATCAAATCTCCACGTTTCGAGACCCCCTGAGCTAGAAAAAACGATTTTTACGAAGGTGTCTGTCTGTCTGTAGTCTGTCTGTCTGTCTGTCTGTAGCCACGATAACTTTCGAAAAAATGATCAGATTTGATTGAGCTTTGGCACACTTTTTTATGGCCCAAAAATAGAGAACGAGTTCGTTAACCAGCTATTTTGGATGAAAATCCAAAAAGTGAGCACATTTTGAAAATTTTTGAGACCACTTTTTTGGAAGATTTGAAAATTCTATGTACGGTTATTAGTAGTACGCAAAATGACGAACAAAATATTCTTATGACTTTTCGTGATAAAAAAAAAATTACTGGAGTTATAGCATTTTCAAAATTCCAAAAAACAAACGAAAATGAACATTTTAAGCCGAAAAACGCACGATATGAAAAAAAGTCAAGAGGAGAAAAACGTTGATTCCTGAACACCCTATAATATTTTCATAACAACTTTTTGAATTTTTCGAAAAATAAAAAATTCAAATTTTGATCGCACAAAAAATTAATGAAAAATCAAAAAAGCCATTTTGCTGTAAAACTATGCAAGATACCAGAAAATATCATCTCACCAAAATTGTGCACCTGAAAAAGATCTACAAATTTCTTATTGTTCACTTTTTGATATGACGCGTAGTTTTTGTTTCATTCGTAAAAAACAGCATTGAAAATAGAACAATCAAATTTTCAGACGAATATTACCAGCTACGAAAAAATGACCGAAACAAAATTTGTTCATCCAAGGAAGAGGTACAAATTTATTGTGACTCATGTTTCGATAGGATGCGTGGTTTTCGTTTTATTCGTGAAAATAACATTTACAGTAAAAAAAATCAAATTTTTGAAAAAACAATGCAAGGTACGAAAACATATAAATGAACAAAAATTGTGCATTCAAAAAAGACTTACACACCCGTAATCAATTTTTGTGGTAAGAATATATTCAAAATGAAAAATTTAACTTTTTTGATAAACGGCACAAGCTAAAATAAAATGTTAACTAATAAAATTTGTCGCCTGAATTATATCATTACTTTTCATTTGAAATCAAATACAAATTTAGTCATTTGTATATGAAGAACATATAATACGAAGCACAAAGTGCGCGCTCAGTGTATTTACCAAATCTCACGCCGTAAGTGCGCTCAAACTTTTTTGTTTCTATCATACGGTTCAAATGATTTTCAAATCAAATATCGAGCGCGAAGCGCGAGTGTCTGGATGAGAATGTGTTCCTTAAGGTCGATAGAACCTTGAGTAAATAAAGTTCCTTTTCAGTCTAAAATAAAAATAAATTTAACAATCACTTAATATGTAGAGGTTTTGATAATTTTATAATATTTGCAAACAAACTTTTCCTTTTCATCGATGTCGAACACGAAGTTCAAAAATCTGGAGGAGCCTAGCGTAAAGCGCGATGCAAATACGCCCGAGCGCGTAGCGCGAGATGAACACATAATCGAGCGCGAAGCGCGAGATCCAACAGTCGCGCGCCCTAGGCGCGCTCAAACTTGCGAGCGAAGCGATTATAAAAATCATAATTATCTACTATTAGATTATCTACCATAGGTTCACTATCTACTGTAGGGTTGTCTCCCCTATACAAATTAATTACAAGCGTTTCCAAGACATTGAGCAAATAGAAAAAAAAGAATGAAAAAGACAAAACTTAAATCATAATTATTCTAAATCATATCCTATGTTGATTTTTTTTGTTTGAAAAATTTGTTGACTAAAAAGGTACAACTTAAGCTAGTTTGCGTGCTCAGATTCAAAAATCCTTTTATTTGCCTTATAAAATGGATCACCCTAATATGTATGTAATTTAATAAATATTTGATAAAGTGTAATAAGTAGGGTGACCATAGTTGATTTTTGGAATGTAGGTCAATCGGACCTAAAAAGGGGGGCAAAGTAGGTCATAGGGCTTAAAAAAAAGAGGATAAAGTAAGACAGAAATTTTAGTCCAACTTTCTCCTCCAAGATTAAATATTTCAATGTCATTTTTTAAAATATACAATAAAGAGATTTTCCACTTTGTTATTTTACAATGTGATAAGAAAAAAAACAAGTATAAAAATAAATTGATTAAATTTGAAAATAAGTTTAAAAGAGGGCCATGAGTGTGTGCCGAAATTTTGATACGAACAGCCGGATTGTTTCGGTACACAAAGACACTGCCTAAAAGGCAAAATATAAAAACAATCTTCACAATACCGTAAAACGGAGTAAAGTCGCACATGTAGGGTAAAGTTGCTCACCCTCAAATTTATATTTTAAAATTCAATATCAAATTTTCTAGGGGAAAAATTAAAAGATTATCGATTGTTTTAATTAGTAGAGCTGACAAAACTTTATTTTCAAATTTATTTAGTACAGATTTATTGGTGAGCAAATTTACCCTACATAAGCGACTTCACCCCGTTTTACGGTATATTCTAAAATTTGAAATAAATATAATTATTTCCTGTTTGAATTTTTAAACTATAATTTCAAGGAAGTACAATTTTATTGAGGAGTAAGCGAACAAAACATGATAAATTTATCTATTTAATCAAACTAATTATCCAATATCGAATTATTGAACCCCTTTGGCTTGGATTTTGCAGTTTTTAAAGCATGTTGAACGCTTTAGTACAGAATACACGAATTTTAATTTATATATTTTGAAGTTTACAACATTTTTAAAGCGAGATTTTAACAGGATAGAATTCTGTATGAACTAAGAGTCAATAATCATATTTCTCAAGCCCCGAAAAGTCTAAAACCCAACTTTTTATAACACAAAATTCGACTTATCACATACAGAAATAAGAAGAATAAGCATTAAACCATGAAATTATAAAAATATTTGTTATTTGGAAACAATTGTGAGGAAAATCAGTAGATTTCATTCAAACAATATATTTTTCTACAAAACTCTAAAAAAAAACCCTATACTTAAAAAAAAAACAGGACGTCAAAAACCGTGTAGGACAAAATAAGTAAGCTGCAAAAAGAGAAAAAGTTCAGGGGCATCCGGGCGGATTCTCATCCTAGTATTAGGAAATAAAAAAAAATTGTTAGGAAATGTTAATAAATTACTAGGAATTAATAATAAAAATTAATTTAATTAATAATTTAAATTATTTAATTTAAATTAATAATAAAATTTAATGTTAATAAATTTGGTTCTATAACAATTCGTGGAAAAATAATTAAAAGATCATAAATTATGTGATGGTACGTATTTTTCGGATAAGCAAAAAAAAAATGTCTACGAAGTTATGCATATTTGAATTTGTTGCTTTGTTTTTCAAAAAACCTTAATTTTTGTCTTTAAACCTCTCTAACTTTTGACCTAATTGAGATAGCTATGGTTTTCTTTCAGATTTTTATAGCTTTTTTATTGCATTCTTTCGAAATCCGTTTTTCTGAAAATATAAAAAGTCGATTTTCTCAAATAAAACCCACAATTATATTTTTTGCAAATTTTTTGTTAAATTTGTACTTTCATGAAGAAGATATCTTGGTAGTTTTATGCGGGCTAAATAACTTTTGTGGCCAGGATTAATTTTTAAAGTTTGCACGTCTGAAAAAGTTTTATGAACGTTCTCTTGCTCGTTTGCGATACCATGCATCGTTTACGAGAAAAATTCAAAAATTACATTTTTACGAAAAAAAAATTCTTCCGGCCTCAAAAATGGTATAGCCCGAATAAAGCTGATACGATATCTTCCTTGCATACACAAAAGTTGTAAAAAAATATGGGTAAAAATAAAAAAGGTGGCGTTTTAAAGAAAATATTTTTTTCAAGTTTCCAAAATTTGAAGAAAAAAATTGACCCTGTCAAAATTTGTAATGATTGAATTTCAAATTGCAAACTTTTGAAAATCAGTGTCATCCAGTTTTAATTTTTCCTATTTCGAAGGGACTTAACTTTCAAAATCGATAAATTAAAAAAAAAACTTTTAAAAGGAATTTATTACATCCAAAAGACTAAGACCTTTAATTGACCCTCAAAAAGGCAATCGGGTCTCACAGGCCGGGCGGATCACGATTTTCGACTTACAAAGAGTTGTGTATGAAGTAAGACATACAAAAATTAGGGTATTGTGAAAATTCCATTTGTGGAGTGTTCCATGAAAACGTATATATTTTTTACATGCACAAAAAGGCAAGTCGGGGCTAGCAGGCCCGCTGTTTATTGCAACATCAGCTATGAATGCCGCGATGAAAAGAGTATTCATATTACTCATGTTTGCATGAAAAAACAAAACAGTTTTGACGAATACATTTCAATTTTACAGATATTTTTTTAATGTTTTGAAGGAATTATCTTTTTTTTTTTTGGCTGAAATACATCTACTGCTCGCGTGTGTCATACAATGTTTCTCGCGTAAACGCTTTCAACATTTTTTCCACATTCATCAATAACTTCAAACAGAAATATCATTGTATTACTCGAAAAGCTTGTAATTATAAATAAAAATGATCAAACTTCTTCGGTTTTTCTATACTCTTACTGAAAAAAGGGGTTTGAATTTCAACGGGCCTGAGAGGCCCGGCTTTTGCCTTTTAACGTCACGATTTTAGCTTGCCAACATAAGGGTTAAAAACTCAAATTTGGAAGTATTGATTGAAAGCCTATATTTTATGAGATCAAAAATCTTAATTGAAAAGTAAAATTTTTAATCCTTCATTTTTGAACAGTGTTTCGATGAAATTTAATGTTAGATCTTGTAAAATGTATTTTACTAAAAATCCAAATTGACCTTCTTTTATAAATATGGAAAATGAATAAGGGGCCTCGAGAGTTACGCCAATGTTAAACTTACACACACTAACTATAGAAAAAGCGTTACGTGTCCGGGGGGGGGCGCCCCCCGTTACGTGATTTTTGAACGGCTCCTAAGGGGGACGCTAGAAACAAATAAGCTCCAAAGTAAAATGTTAACAAATACTTCAAACCTCCAAACTGATGATCTCGTTTAATGAAATTTCGAACGGAATAATTTTTCAAATAATTGACTCTTGAAAACGGCTAAGTTGGAAAGTATTTAAATTCAATTTTAAATATTCCCAAAAAAAAATGTTCAAAATTTGTAATCATTCTATTTTATAAATTCTAAATATTTCGTAACAAACTTTAATGATTAAATTATTGCCAAATTCATAAAGTGTGCTACATATTTTTCAAAAGTATCAGTGTTTTTTTTAAAGGAGACATTTTTTATTGAGATTTTCGACACTGATGAAAATTATCAAAGTTTGCAATTGAATATTACCAAATGCGTCATAAGTGAAATAATAAATCACGCTTAATGAATCACTACAATTTAGATCATGTCCATCCGGTTAATAGATCTGTCTGCACGATTTGTCAGTCTAACACATAATTGCAGTGACATAAGCATCCGCGATTTTCCTTTCAAACAAAAGAAGAAAATATTACAGTTGAATCCAATGTAAAAACAAAAATAAAACAAAAAAAAACGATAATATTATTTTCTAAGATTGAATTTTCAAAGATAGGCACATTAATTTTTTCCATTTTTGAAAAAATCTTACAATTTAAGTTATAAAGTATGCCACTTAATTAAAATGACTTATTTTTCAAAATCTGTAAGTATAAAAACGTAATCGCAGTTTTATCGAGGGAAAACATATTATTTGGCTGAGTAAATTCTTACACAGAGACAGATAATCAATGACTCACTGGTAGGATTACACAATAATTATAAACAGTTGTGAAATATTTAAAGTTTTGGAAACTCTATTTAAAAGAAAGACATAGATTTTTTCAACTATTAGTTATCGACACTGCTATTTGAAAACATATCAATTTCTGTAAAATAACTCTAATCAAGTCTACAAATTGCCTGGAGGGTTTTTCATCGATTGAACCTTGCATGGTATTTTTAACGATTCGGACAAATGAAACGGGTTGTGTTCCCTCTTGGTTGCTAGTAGGTTAAAAAAAACTTCACAGATGCCAGGATCGCGTTATCGTGTCCGTTTATTTTCAATCTGGTCACGATTGCCGATCCGAGACGAGGAGGATAATAAAAAACCGAACATGGTGCATTTAAATGATTCCGGAAAAAGAATATAATGTAATGATTACTAGGATGTATTGAATCGATACTAAGGACTCCATCCAATTTGTGGTATATTTTTTATACCAAATAAATGAAATTACATCTCGATATGTGGACAGAGATTTTTTAATTCCGGAAATGCAGGTTTTCTTCATTATTTCATTTTACTTAATGAATTTTAGAAAATGATCTTACGGTTATATAAGTTTCAGAACTCAGGCATTTGCAATTTTGTATGCAAAAGTTGAAATTATATTCTTGCTACAATGTAAAGTGAATGCATGAAGGTCGAATATTTGCAAGTGTAAAAAATGACCGACTGGGACGAAATATTGCTACTTCTGTGAAAGTTGATATTCAAGTTTCTAGTTTCTAATTGAGTAAGGAAGTTTAATTTTATTTCGGAAATTAAAAATTCAAGGAATTAATTGATAAGTGACTTTGGCATGATTCCAGAATAAAATTTCGATGACTGTAAATCAAACAACATTACAAAAATTACATTACAAAAATATGACACTTGCAATTTTTTAATTTAGTAAATTTGAATGTAAGATCCAGAATTCAACATTTTCGATTACAAACTCTATTAATTTTTTTAATTGTATAGCATTCGTAAATATTTCAATCTGACATAATTGAATGATAAACGTTTAGAATTTGAAAATTGTTATTTCAAGCGTTTGCAATTATGAATTATTAAATTAAAAATTATTACAATTATATGGCTCTTAATTAAAGCGAAATATAAAAAACAGAGGAAGTCAATTTAATCAAAAGTACATATTCTTTAAAAACAATTATTCTTTGCGAAGTGACATTGAACAATAAGCTTCTTTGTAATTTTTTCAGCGAGGAAAGTTTGAATAATCTACCAAACTTCCAGAGCTAAGCAACTTTATTGTGAAAGAAATATGAATGAAAATCAATCCCATCATCAAAAAAGAGAAAATTAGAAAGTAATTTTGAAACTGAAGGGTGGCAGTACAGAACTAGATAACCAACAAAATGGAAATTTTTCAAAAGAGCGAAAAAACATTCTATAAAACTAAAATCATTACTTGAAGATAAAACAAATGTCCACTCCCGAGCCGAAGTGTTGCTGAACTGAGACCAAAAAAGTTTGATAAAAAAAGTATGTAATCCAGTTTCGTGGAGACGGATGTGGAAGTTGACAATCTCAAAGTGACGCTGTCCACCAATTAAAGTAGACTCGGCTGCGGATTGCGATAAAAAATTCAATTTTCAGTTTAAAAATACAATAAAAAATCATGCTTGCGAGATGTTAAGTTTCTAAATACGGATAAATAAAGTTTGATGTAAAAAAGTTAGCTAATTCCGAAAAAATCGACTGAAAATTTTGAGATTACAATTTCATGGGTTTTCAAAATCGGCTTTGGATAGCGATTAAAAAAGGAATTTTCAATTTTTTGTAAAAATAAAAACTTACTCTCGTGATATGAGTATGCTGAATAATACAATATATAGTATAATGAAATGATCGTGTTATTAAATATTGATGATTGTAAGCAATATCGATGTTAAAAAGTTAAAAAAAAATTGTTACTACGTTAAAATTATAACTAAATTGTAAATAATATTAATAATAATGATACTCTGAAAAAATCTATTTACCTCAATGTATATTTGATTCTTTATGAATTTTTCATTCAATAAACCCATTTTCGATAAAAATGTTGGTTATCTAGTTCTGTAGTGCAACCCCACAACTATAAATTTACCAAACTAAATTTCTGTAAAAACTTATTCCCAGAATTAAATGCAACTACAAAACTAAAACTTTCAATTCAGTAAAGGTCAAATATTTTCATCCGACTCGATCCGACTACATTCATAAATTGAAAATCTTCGATATAATTAAAATTCAAAATTAAATTTGGAATGTTTCAATTTAAAATTGTCCAATTTCGAAAGATTCAATTTGCCGTTGCCCCAATTTAAAATTTCTCATATTTAGACTTTCAATATGAAATTGTACAATTTTGAATATTCTAAAATTCAGCACAGCATAAAAGGAGCGCAAAAAGGGGCAACAGAGTAATTTTTTCACAAAAAGGGGGGAAATAAGGGAAAGATTAAACATTAATTTTTACATTTAGAAAAGAAGAAACACTTTTTTTGTAAGAAATTTTATATTTTTAAATATTGTTAAATGATTTTTAATGATTTCTGCCCATTAAAGAATTTATTTTAAGAAATTGGATATACTTAGTTCGTTGGAAATCCTTTGGAAGATATAAAAAAGTCCCACAACAAAAATTTGTTACATAAACAATTTTTATACATTTAAAATCTTTCACATTATAAAGAATATTTTCTCTTTTAAAAAATACCATCATTGCTAATAAAAAAGTGATTTGTAATTTTAACTTTACTATAATTAAAACTTTGAATGTAAATTTTAAACTACACTTTTCAATGTTCTTAAACTCAAATTTGAAATAGTTCAAGTTTGAGAGCCTAAAATATTTTATTCAGCGAAAAAATATTTTAGTTTTAAAGTTTCATTTAAATTCTAAATAGTTTAGTTTATTGGTAAGATTTAAAAATAAAACCTGAGACTGATCAACATTCATATAACGATTTTAAATTCAAGTGGATTAATTTTGATCATTTAACTTTAAATTGTTCCAGTTAGAACTTTTAACTTTGCAGTTGATCAACTTGGAATATTCCATTATTTAATTATTTAACTTTGTATATTTCAATGAAAAATTGTTCACTTTCTAATACTTATTTTTAAAATTGAATATATTTTTTAACTGTTCCAATTTGACATTAGATAACAGGTTCTTTTTCCGATTTTCACATTTTCAACAGGTTTTAAAATGTTTCAGCTTAAACTTTTGTTTAGGAGTGTTTATTTTTTACTGTATTTTGAAATATCGTATATTTAAAGCGAAAAGAGGAAAACTTCAATTTAAAAATAGATCCATTTAAATTGTATAAATTGAATCATTTTAAATGCCTCAAATTTGAAATTTAATTTAACAAACGCATAAAATCGATTTAAAGAGATAAACTGAACTGATATCAAAACAATAATAGAAAATTATAAGAATTTATCCGGTCGGTTACCCTCCGATTGCATAATATCCCCCGTAGTAAATAAACTAACGCCGGCGTTTTATCAACAACCACGCGGGATTGTAAGTGTGGCGCGTGCGATCGGATCCTCTCCTGTTCAATTCATCACGTTACTTTCAATGCTAATTAACGTCACGCGACTCCGTTACGTATTCGTGTGTAGTATATGCCAACGACACAATCGAAGGATACGTAGTGAATAGAATATCTCAACAAGGAACATTTTTTAATTTTCAATGCGCGCGAAAATCTCGACCGCGATGCGCAAGTCAATAGAGATTTTCGCGGCCATCATCCCAAGGAAATGAACCCCAATATCCATCCTGTGGTCAGCCCCCTGGAACTCCTGAGGAAGACAGGAAATTGGGAAACGAAGTAATTGGAAACATTATGAATCGGAGATTATTCAAATGAAAATAATTAAAGGCAATGTATAATTTTGGCTTTAATTTAAGACAACAAAAATGATTTTAAATAAAAAAGAAGCTGAAGACGATTAAAAATCAGATAAATATTATGTACCATTGAAATAAAATTATAAAAGATATATGCGAATTCAAAAAGGCGGGTGGTATTTTGAAAACAGGAATAAAACGTTTAAGAATCACACCTAGGGAGCGTCATTTTTTTTAAATATGCTGATTGAATTCTTTGAGATTCCGTAAAATCTTTTAAAATCCTTGAAATCTTCAAACATTCCATGAAAACCCGTGAAAATCTAAGTCTGTTAAAATCCTTAAAATTCCGTGAAATATTACGAGATCCCTTGTAATAATACTATGAAATCTCTTTAATATTCATTGAAATCTTTAAAATTTCACGGGATTCTTTCCGAATCTCTTAAAATATTTTTAAATCATTTAAAAGCTTTTCAAATTTCTCGAAATCCCTTAAAATCCTCCATATTATTCGGAAATCCTTTGAAATTCCGCTAAATGTTTTGAAATCCTCTGAAATCCGTGGATAAAAAAAAGTCCTTTAAATCTTTAAAAATTGGTAAAAAGTCCCTTGAAATCTTTTGAACTCGCCTGGAATCTTATAAAATAACTTTAAATCTTCTAAATTACATTAAAATCGCCTGGCATCTTTCAAAATTCCTGACTTCTTTAGAAATTGTTTAAAATCTCTTAAAATCCCTTGACATCTCCTAATATATTTTGCAATCCGCGGGAATCCTTCTTAATTCCTTAAAAATCCTGAAAGAAGCTAAAAATCCGTCGAAATTCTTCGGTATTTCTTCAAATCGCGTAAAATCTTATTAAACCCCTTAAAATCCTGTAAAATCCGTTAAAAATGTGAGATTCTCCCTGAAATTGTACTAGGTAATATCTTTAATCTCTTGACATCTTTTAAAATTATTTTAAAATTGTGTAACCTCTCGCAATCCTTTGAAAACTCATTAAATCCCTAAACAGCTTTGGAAATCTAGTTAATTTCGTAAAAATTTTGTAATTCTTTGGAATGTTTTAAAATTTCGTTTAAAGTAAGGGGGGGGGGGCCCCCAACAAATCTTACGAATCCTTACAATTGGGAGGGAGAGTGTCTAAAATTACAAAAATCGTCCTTACGAAATTAATGGACCTTCTCTTACGGTTTATGAGATATTTACAGTTAAAAAATGTTGCAATCCGATGCAAAAATAAAGTGCTATATTAGACTGAATGCATTTCAAATAAGGCAGGTTCTACACTTGAAGTCGAAACAAAGTTGTGCGTATTTGAATTTTGTTCTTTTTTTCCTAAAAAAATCCAAAAATTTTCTTCGAACCTCTATAACTTGTCACCAAATTGAGATGATTATCGGTTTCTTTCTGATTCTGATAACGTGTGTCTCCTTTTAAAATCTGCCAGAAAAATTAAAAAAGGTTTAAATTTAACAAAATGAGGGCGGTTTTTCAGAAAATATTAAAATTCTATTTTCTAAAAAAAAAAACACTTTTATATTTATTGTCATTTTTTTACATTTGTACTTTCATAAACAAGTATTTTATGGCCCGGGGATTATTCATAAAATCGAATTTTCACATTTTTCTCGCAAACTACAAATACGAAAAAATGTTAAGATAAAGGTTTGCATCGTTTACGAGAAAAATTCCAAAATTATATATTAGGAAAATAATTCTTTCAGCCAAAAAATGGTTAATTCCACATAAAGGTGATAGGATACCTTTCTTCTATTAGCAGAAGCTTTCCAAAAATATTTGGAGGAACAAAGAATGTGGGGTTTTCCCAGAATATATTTTTTCATGTTTTCAAAATTTGGAAGAAACTATAACAAAGATTATCTGAAAACCCGACCTTTTTTTAGTGTTCCTATATTTTTTTACAGTTTCTGCTTGTATATATAAGATACCCTATCAGCTGTATGCGGGATAAACCATTTTTCGAGCGTCGTTTGCGAGAAAATTCGATTTTATGAAAAAAAAAACCCTTGCCACAAAAGTCTTCCTTATGAAAGTACAGATTCCAAAAAAAATCAGCAAAAAATATAAGGTTGGATTTTTTTAGAAAATCGACTTTAAATATTTGCAGAAAAACCGCCGTCATTTTGTTAATTTTGAAACTTTTTTAAATCCGGCGGATTACAAAAGAAGGATATAAACGCTATCAGAATCAAAAAGGAAACGATAAATATCTCAATTTGGTAAACAACATATTTCGTCCACGAAAGATTCTGCTACTTCAAGTATAGAACCTGTCTGATTTTAAACGGATTCGGTCATCAGATAAAAATCGAAAGTAATTTCTACTTTATTCAAACGGTAACACGAAAAATCGAATAAAAAAATCAATAAAAATAAAAATTGTACAACTAAGCCAAGTTTTAGTAACGGTAGTGTCTAAACGTATCAAAAAAATCTGGTTATTTGTACTGACATTTCGATACAAACAGCCCCTTTTCCAGTTCTATTTATACAGAAAAACTTCGGCTATTTGTAACGAAATTACGGTACCCGTGGCCATGGCCTTTAGTAATTACTCAAATCTGTCTACATAATAAAAAAGGGTTATAAATTGTGATCCTTGTAAGAATCCCTGACAACTGATAATAACATAAACATAATTCAGTAACCAGTATTTTTAAAATGACCAGCCCTGTTAAATTAAAAAAAAATTGTGATTTAAATAAAAGCACGAAAGGACGACACAATTATGTAAAAGAAGAAAGATGAATCATTTGCTGTAAAATGTAAACAAAAAAAAAACGATCTCAGATGAACTAAAATAAATTTGATAGACCCTAAATAACCTTAAAAATCTCAAACAACTCAGAAATAAAGAAGCGATTTTTAAAAATCTGAATTGATACGAATGATACAAATAATAAAGAACAGAAATGTTATTCGAGAGCAGACAAAAAAGGCATGGAAGGACAATCTTTGAAGGGAAGGGGTACTCTCAAGAGAAAGGCTTTGCGCGGTCGGTAAGATGAACATCTCTCGCGACAACAAATTATTAGAGGAATCGATGGAACTAAAACTCCGAGAACTTGAGGTACTCATGAATCTGGCGACGTAAGCAAAACGGGCCGATAAATCTTAATCTCATCACGAAATCTTTTTATCCAAACAAAATAAATGAATATCTCGCTCACATTCAAGAAGAAGTGTCAACTTAGAACGTAATAAAATCTAAAGCAAAACAATGTTGTTGTTGACTGGAAGGAAGAGGAAGCCACACATGGGGAGGGGGTACAGGGATGAAATAACATCTGTGCTTTTTGTCCACTTTTTACTTTCGTTATCAGATTACTGCTCGGAAAAACTTTATCCGTCAACTTAATTAAAAATGAAATACTCACTCGTCTCCATCTGGACAAATGCCGGTCGTCTCGTCGTACTTGCTACAATAACTGTCGGCGCTATAATTGAAGGTTCGGTCTCTCTTCCTGATCGGTCGCCGTCTTCTCTGGTTCATAAAGTGCCAGTTGAAACACGTGAAGGGCCGATGTTGAGTGCACTTTCGCTGAATAAATAGTGGGCATTGTTCGACGCGAAATTCTTTAAGGTATCTGGAATGCGAATCCACAGAATGTGACATTATTGTGGTGTTTGGTGGCTCGCGGTGTTTCTTTTCTTTCTGTCACTCTCTGGCACTGGGACACACTCTCTCTTTTTTTTTTAAACCAAAACTCTCCCTCGCCCGCGTATCGTTTTTTAGTCAGCACGCGACCCGCCCGGCGGGCTCTTTACTTACTTGTAGTGATTTGCTTTTTCCGTCGGAGACTGAGCTGTCAACAACGCCTCGGACTTCATTTTTGTTTGTACTCACAGATTGTACTCAAAATTAAGAAATTGTACTTGTAACGGCGGCACCGCGAACTAAGAAACTATTGCCGCCAAATTCAAATTTATATACATTCAAACACTCACAAATGTTGACTATCGCTTTTCTTTGATTAATTTTATATATTTTCGTAATTCAGAAGACCTTACTTACCATTATTCGCTTTTAAAAAATTGATATGCGTACAGAAAACTCTGTAAAAAGATAAAGTTCGGATTGTACTTTTTGAGTACAATTGTACTGCACTTGGCAACCACTCCGTTTTGGCAACGCTGCTTGGCCTGCTTCGAAATGTGCCCATGGTGCCGAACCACTGAACGACGCAATAAGTGAAATAATTGTTTTACTCTCTTCTTGAGCAGTTTCGTTATGCAAGATTATGTTTTGCGGTTTTCGAGAGTAGGAGTATTCTGGAAATTGGTGTTTAAAACAATAAGATGACTATTCACTGGAGCAGCGTCAGTAGTTTTTCTCAATGGATAAAGCAGAGTTCTTTGTTTTTGACACTATGAACACTAATGGATGTCCCGGAAGTTAGATCCGCAAACTTATTTTTTCAAAAAAATGA